>FIZU01033000.1:0-19438 GCA_900064475.1 Pseudococcus longispinus
TTAGAGTTGAGATATCGAGCTAAAAATTTTGTCACGGGGGTTTTAGACCATAAGGACCAACTTCCGCTGGATAATTTAAAATTCGGTGCTCAGGGCTAAATCACCCCTATAAACCCGGCTATGCTCTCTTGCGTAAATAACGAGAAATGAGGCGGTCACATTTGCCAATTTTTTCAACTTTTGAATACCAAGAAATTATTATAAATGAAATCTCAAGAAACTCGAATAAAATTTCAAATTTTAGAAGTTTCAATACTTTTACGATACAAATTCTCTCCTTCCAAATCAAAATCCATCATTCACTTCCAACTTGCCAAATCGTCAAAAGTCAAAACCCACCCCTTCGATGCTCTCCTCTCAAACACACACCGAACAAAACGAGTACCAACACTGAAAATCTACAACCATCTTCACGTCTCGTGCTCGAAATTACCACCCTATTCTGGAGATCCTTCTTTACACGAATCTTACAACACTGCAGATGAAACGCTTCACAAAGGTAGACACTATAGGTAGCATTTTTCTACACTTTTAATCCGTTTCGTAAATAAAAACACGAACGAGGACGGCACGCTTTCTATTAATAAATCAACGCGATGCTCGATGCTGAGAGCGTCAAACAGCGAACAACCACCCTTACGTAAGTCGCGGTCGCAGCATGTGCCGATGCCGGTGCCCGGAAACGCAACCGACACATATGTTCCTTCGGTATACCATAATCTCGGCTTACTTCGCAGCAATAAACTTCCCTTTGCTGGTATTTTTGGGGCGACTGCCATCGAAACATATCGTTTATTGTAGAAATGTCGACCCGTGTAATATAATAATATACTTTTATATACGAATCTGCGAGGTAAAATAACCTGAAGTATAAACAGATTTCAATGTCGTATACAGCTGCTTCCTCCACATCTGCGCAGATACTCCGAGCTGACCTACAATATATCGGACAAGGCCCGCAATAAAGGTTAAAAAAGCCGTTACGTACGCTCATTTCGTTAAAACGTTTTAATTGATATCTTCATTCTTCGCCATACCGAACGATGCACATACTCGTTCATTATAATCCCACACATGACGTATCCAATAATGGTCATCTCGTCCCATATCGTCGCGACTCGCCACACAATTCGAATCTCACCGCGATTTCACAAATCCGCAGTCCTCTCCCTTGGCCCTTTCCACTCATGAGGATTTAGCAGCTGCGAAAATAAACGCGAATTCGCTCAAAACGCGATACGTGTTCTAGGATTTGTTTTCTTATCACAAGCGTCGCGTCATTAAGCAATATTTAGCTCGAAATCTCGTCGTCGATGTAAATAGTATAGTCTTAATCAAAAATACACCACTACTCTCTCGACATATGTACGTTGTATGGTTTAGAATACGAACGCGGATGTGTTTAGTACGCTTGAAATGGGCGAATTAATGTGTAAATACGTGAACTTCCAACACCGCCGTACATATTGTCGCTATAATTACCCATATTGTAAGTGTTCATTGTCATTTTAATGCACGTTCTAGTTCACTATATTATCATCTTTGCTTCACTTCGTCTTTTTCTCGTCTTTATAATACCGAGACCAGCCCTTCCCCGCTTTCCACTTGGTTTCTTCGAGATACTGCGTGTTTGGCATAAGTACAACGCCGAACGTTTTGTTTAAATTACAAATAAATAACGCGAAATGTCAATACAATAATACCCTTCCCCTTGTTCCCCCGTATAGTTTTACATAGCTCTATACGTGCATTGAACGATATTCGTTGCTCAAAGAAGAGAGCTTTCTACGCGAGATTTTAGCCCTAGCGTATTCTCGATTCGCTCTTTTTTAAATACCAGTGACAAGAGGACGTGACTTTTTACGAATTTTTTCACAATATGAGAAAATAATAGCAAAGGTCAAATACCATTTCAAAGGTTGTCGAGTGTATGAGTCAACTAGATACGTCTACTATACAATGACAAGTATCGAACAGAAATTTGAATAGAGAAAATTGGATGCGTTAAATTGATATTTTTTCACATGTCGCATTTATCAGTGAAATTTCTAAGGGCTGTAATCAACAGCGTGAGCCATATCCTGAAGATAAACGTACATGGGAAGCTCATTAATCAATTTTTAGATAGGATATCTGATCATTTGTGGTTTTGGAAAACCGACAGTACAAAGGTATACTTGATTCAGAAATGAATTCCAAAAATTGCAAAAAAATTTTGTGATGGGGGCTCGATCCCTTCTAAATATATGAATTGATGATTATTTTAGATTTTCAAGTATTTCAGATGAAATAATTTATACAATGAATCGCTAAAAAAAAGGCGCGAACAATTTTTAAAAATTAAAAAAAAATGATATAAAAAATTTCAAAATCGAAAACTAACATACTTCACATAAAACCATCAGGAAAGAACTGAAGTTGACATTGAAGGAGCAAAAAATTGAAAATTTCTAACTAAGATGAAATTTTTGCGAATTTTCTCGACTAAAAATGCAATTCGATCATTTTGAAAGAGGGCAGTTCAATTTTCATAAACGAGTATTGGAATATATTATTTCAATGCCATGAATATAATCAAAATCGATAAAAATCGTATTTCCTCCACTTCCATCAGAGAATCACTGACTTTCATCATAATTAAACGTTAATTTGAAATCCTATCAAATGATTCATACGGTATCACAGTAATCAAATCAACCTGATAATGGCAATTCTAAACTGAGTTCATTTAAAAATATATTTTTCCCAAATATGGTCACAAAATTGGTCAATTTTTTCTTCCAAATTTTAGGAAACTAGTGGGACATTGAATTAAAAATACGATTTTGATTTTACCAACAACCAAACACTCCTATTTCACTGATTAAAACTTTGGATTGTTTTATACAGGGTGTCCACCAAATCGTAAAATTAAAATTCGGGCCATTTTCGAGCTTTTAAAAAAAATTTGACCCTAAAGAACCTTGAGAGATGCTCACAAAACACGTAAATTGAATTAGGAGGTCGCTCTTTGATACGCAGACTTCATAGGTGCCCCAGGATAGTAATTTTTTGAAAAATAACTATTGAAAAATTTTGTTTGCATTTTTTAAATTCTCGTAAAAAATGCCAAAAATTCAAAATATCGAAAACAAGAATTATTCATTTTACTCGTATGTTAAATTAAAGGTCATCTGAAGTGCCATGCAGAATTTCTGAGGTTGCATTTCTCGACCTATTTTTGCTACCGGGGGGGGGGGGGCACACGTGAGCTTCGACTCAACTGAAGTCATTTCGGTGCTAAGTGTTGGTCTAACACTAATTTAGTCACAAAACAAGAAAATAAATTCTGTGAAAATTATTAAAAATTAAGTAAAATTAGTTCAATTTTTATAAAAATTATCGAAAGCATTTTAAAAGTGGTCAAAAAATCATGTAAATTGTTGAAAATGTTGTGAAAATTATTGAAATTGTCAAAAAATTGGTAAAAATATGACAGAAGTGGTCAAAAAATCACGAATTAATGACAAAAATTATAAAAGGTGTCGAGATTTTTGGAAAAATTGTTGAAAACGTGATGGAAATGGCCAAAAACCATACAAATCATCAGAAATGTTGTTCAAATTCATCAAAATTTTCACAAAAATTGGTAATAAGTTGGCAAAAACTGTCAAAAAGTCGTTAAAATTGTTGAAATTGTTGTTAAATAGGTGAGATTTCCATAGAAATCATTTGAAACGTTGTAAAAACATTAAAATTACAACATGTATTGATAAATATCAGTAAAAATATTTTAAAAGCACCTTGAAATTTATGAAAATTGTCAATCATCTCGCAAAAGTTGTTAAAAAATGCTACAAAATGTTCCAAATAGGTGTAAGAAAATTTTAATTAAATTTTTTTCCAAAAATCAGGAAAAAGATTTTGAAAAACTGATGAAAAATAATGGAAATTGTTGAAAAAATTGTAAAAAATGCATAAAAATCGTGTGAAGAAATACCTACACAAATGAAAAAATAATATATGATATTTTTTTAATGATTTTTATGCAAATTCCAACAATTTTTGCAAGATTTTCGATAATTTTAATGATCTTTTGACTGTTTTTACAATCTTTTTAATGATTTTAGTAACAATTTTGGTAATTTGAAAGACATTTTTCACACGTTTAATGATTTTTTTGACCATTATTGCAATTTTTTAATGATGTTGATAAAAATTTTAACAAAAACGACATTTTTGGCAATTCTCATCATTTTTGACCAAGTTAAAGAAATTTATGATTTTTCGATTACTTTTACGATATTGACATGGATATGTCTTATGGCTGGGGTCAAAATTTTGCCCATTTTTTTGTTCATTTTTTCTGCCCCAAAAAACTTTTTTGGATTTGGAAATTTTTTTAGATTTCTATTGACGTTTTTAATTTAGAAAATTTCAGAAATAATACTGACTTTTAGACATTTTGTCAGGCAATTTAGATTTTTTTCAGACATTTTATCACACTTTTTTGGACTTGAAAATTTTTAAGTTTTCCATTAACTTTTTGAACTTGGAAAAGTAAAAACTGATATGAAATTCCTTGACGTTAACTTTTAGAAATTTTGTCAGACTTTTTTGGATTTCCATTAACTTTTTGAACTTAGAACATTTCAGAGATAATGCTGACTTTTAGAAATTTTGTTAGACAAACAATTGAAAATTTTTTCAACTTGAAAAATTGTCTTTCAGACATTTTGTCAGACTTTTTTGAACTTGAAAAATATTTAAAAATTCAAACGAATTTTTGGACTTGGAAAATTTCACGAAAGTTCAAATCAGTGGATTTTGTCAGACAGCTTTTTACCTAGCACTGATTATTAGACATTTTGTGAGACAAACAAGTTATACGATGCACTTTTTCAACTTAGAAAATTGAGTTCTGTAAGATATTTTTTTTGACTTTTTTAGACTTGGAAAAGTTTTCAGATTCCCAAAAGTGGCAGGGACTTTTTGTTAAACTTTTGAAAACTAGAATTTAAAAAGACATATCCATGTACCAAAAAAATTTTCAGATTTCCATTCACTTTTTTTGGACTTTGACAATTTCGGAGATAATGCTGAGTTGCTGACTTTCAAATATTTTGTCGGACAAATAATTGAGACTTTTTGAATTAAGAAAATTAGAAATCAGGGTAATTTTCTGATATTTTGTCAGGCTTTTTTGAACTTGGAAAATCTTAAAGAACTAAAATTATAATTTTTGAGCTTGAAAAATTTCAATTTTATGGACTTGAAAAATTTCAATTGTCAGCCAGCTTTTTACCTAAGGTTGACTTTTAGGCATTTTGTCGGACTTTTTTGAATTTGGAAAAATTTTCAGATTTCTACTAACCTTCTGTGCTTGGAATTGGATTTTGAAAATTTTCAAAAAAATTCCATTACGATCAATTTTGGATATTTTGTCAGACTTTTTTAGACTTGAAAAATTTTTCAAAATTCGAATGACTTTTTGGACTTGGAAAATTTCAAGCAAATTTCAAATATCACGATTTTGTGGACTTGAAAAATTCAATGAGCAAAGGCATATCCTGTTTTATAGTTTCATCGATAGGAAAATGACGGGGAATTTTTTTTAAACGTTTGAAAACTGATGAATTTCGAAAAGACATATCCATGTACTAATATGTCCGTTTGAAGATTGGATCTATTTTTTTTTCTAATTTTATCAACTTTTTTGAGATTTTTTTCAATAAATTCTATTCAAAAGTTCAACTATTTTCATATTTATGAAAAATTTCAACATTTTGTTGACCATTTTAAAAGTACTTTAAATAATTTTTGTGTCAATATTTATAATTTGTTGACATTTTTGACAATTTTCATAACTTTTTGGTAATATCGGCCACATTTACAATGATTTTTGCCAAAATTTAAACAATTTTTACGACGTTTCAACAATATTTTCAAGGGCTGCTCAAAAATTAGATGTGATGCATTTTTTTCAGCTTCTTCGTATGGACGAAAAATTGAATGAATATTATCGAATAATAATGAACTTCAAAATTTAATCAGTTTTTCTGTATAGTAATTATAAAAAATTCTTGATTTTTTCATTATTTTGAGATTTTTGTGCTCGGTAGACACCCTGTTAATATTAATGCAACACCCAGATACATTTTGTCAACCAATAATCATCGTTCAGCATACAAATTAGCAGTCCCCTTACAACAAAAACATATCCACGATGAAAAATGATGCTTTGGAATACATTATTTCTAAAATTGATTAATTTTTTGAAATTTCCTAAAGGTTTATTTGAAATTTCAAGTTTTTTCATAATCTACATTTTTGTTTTTGCCTTCAACACAACATTACTTTAATTATCGGTAATTTACCATAAATACCAAAAATAACCACTCTTTTAAAAAATCAACTACTATAAAGGAAACATCAATTACCATAAACTGAGACCGAATTACCACCAATTACCCTTATTTATCGTATAAATGACGGTAAAATAACAAATCTTTGAAAACAATACCATTGAAAAATTGATTAATTTATGCAATTAAGAATCACAAGAACTCTAGATGGATCATGTTCGACACGTGTACCCTAGATCATCCTCAATTTATCCAAATTACTGTTTATTTACGGTATTTACCACCTACTGACTATTTTTATTATTTTATATGAAACCTCGACGTAATTTTTCACTTCAAGAAAGTCAAAACGGTTGGGCAAATGTTTCAAAACTCATTCCATGGGTCCAGGGGATGAAATTACAATTTGAAAAGATTTTGGGGAGGGGAAAGGGCGGGAGGGGTCATGAATTGAAACATTAACTGGACGAAAAAGTGAAAAACTCGATGGTCAAATCGATTACAGTTTTCGCATTTCGGGATATTTTTTGAACCAGAGTAAAAAATGATTAATCAATAAACCTGGCAAATGACAAAATAACATCAAATTGTTTTTTCGCTCTACCAAAGTCACTTCGAACACTTCGGAATCCTTTGGAAATGATTTTTTTAACCCTGCGGAATAGAAAAGTAACATAGAATCGATAATTCACGGGTACGGTGGTATAGAGAGCCTAGAAAAGGTGGCAGTTAGTGTTCTACTCTGGCCAACGTTTCACTTCCTGGGTTATCTTTTTTCATTGAGAACATCCTCTAAATCGATATGGTATGCTGCCAACTGGCTTAGGGTGTTTTTTCCTGCTATTCTTCGTAGGTCTCGACTTGGAGAACTCGACGTTTACCGTTAATCTATATAGTCGTAATAAATCTGCTCAGGCTGCGTGCTTTCCTCGATGGATTAACAATTAAGAAAGCGGCGCGAATTTTTCATTTTCGCAACAAAATGAAGAGGAAAAAATTTACGTAAACAGGGAAGAGCTTTCGCTGCTACTATGGCGTTAGTTCTAGGCACATTTATTTACATTTTCATTGGATTTCATTCAAGATAAACGAGTCTCTCGAGCGTCGACGAAACACACACAACACATTAAATCAACAAATCGTATGTATTTTGTTTACCGTTCGGCTTTAATGATCTCGAAATTTCCTACGAGTAATATGTTTACGTGGGATGATAAGGCGAGGGGAGGGGAGAAGAACCAGGTGTGTGTCGGCTGCGATTGCCGGAGGGCTTGGGTTTCGATACATCATTCAACACCCCGGCCTCGGTGCTGTTGCGGCGGGTGTAATCGAAAAAAAGCGTCGGCAGCGGAGTCCGATATTTTCAAAACGAGATAGACGAAAACGAACTTTCGTTTTTTTTCTCAAAGCTTCGTTTCGTCGTCATTTAAGCGTGCGAATTCCTGTAATCGTGCCAAATGAAGTTTGGCATCTGATATTGTACTTTACGATTGGATGTTGTTGTCGCGATAATTATAGAAATGTTGAAGAGTGTGCGCGAGTGTACGTTCATCTAGCTTTATTCTCGCCCTATCCCTTCCTTTGATTTGGTATTACCCCTCGTTGCGATTCTTTTTGACGGCTTGTCTGTCTTGTCTGCTTCGAGAGAGTTTTCCAATTGTTTGTAACCCTTCCTTACCCATCTCTTTCCGCTATTCGGCGCTTATAGCTTTGATACGAGAGTTTGCTACGTATAAGGATGACGTCCGCTTTTTTATTAAGTGGGTGAACGAATTACATACGAAGGGCATCTCAGATGTGAATCGACATCGAATCGTTTCGTCGGTTTTGTTTTTCCCAATTTTCGACGTTATTTTAAGAATTTCGTGGCTTTTTTTTTGAAATTCGCATTCTCGCACCTTGTTTTTATTTTTTTCGAAAATCTCGCCAAGAAAAATAATTCTCGGGTAAGTTCTCTTCTTTTGGTACGAGAACGATTTGCACAAAATATCGTAATTCTTCTCGTAGACTGTATCGATCATAATATCGAGATGTTTACGATTGCATACTCTATTGGTTTGTTTACGACTTTGCAAAGCTCGACCAGGCGCATTCGTTGGAATAATTTTCATCCCATGATCCTCTTATACGCAATAAAAAGTAACGAGACGAGAAGTAAAAATTATTTAAGTACTTGGAACGACCTTCACTATGGCGAAAAATATAAAGACGAGGCGTTTCCATTGATGATGGATCGAAGGAGGCGAAAAATTTACTCCAAGTCGAACATTGTAATCTACGCAGTTAGCACAGGTGAACTTCTTTTTTTGAACACGAGTTTATTTGTGGGTTTTCTATTAGTATGAACTAGAAGAAAATTTTGGGGAAGGGGTCATCAGAAATTGGCCTTAGGGGATAAGCGAGAGGAGGTTTCAAGAGTTGAAACACCCCTATTTCGGCTTATAAAGGGGTAGGGGTATTAATTGGTATCATTTTCATATAATTCGAACCTTCTGAACTCGAATTCGTCATTACTTTCTCGATTAGAAGTAGAAAAGTGGCACAATGGTGAAATCTGTTTACCAGAAAGTAGTCAATTTTCGTCAAAATTCATACGCTCTACCCACTTTGCATAAATTCTTACTTTCTAAGAAGAATGAGTAATTTTTGATGGGCTCTCCCTCAAAATTTTATTTACAGGTCAACTAGTATTCAAAAAAAAACTCTTACGCAGTAACTCCTTTAGAAAAGCTGATTTTTTACACAAACATCACAAAATTTTACTTCAAAAAAATCAATCGCGAATAACTCCAAAACCGGTTCGTAAAAATGAAAATTTTACATAAACTTTTTTGAGCGCCTTTTCAACTAGTTTCAAAAAGGTTATTTTCATATTTCACGTAACTGCATTATTTCAAGTGCTAGAGGCTTTTGAAAATTTCAATCTCGAATAAGTCGAGAACCGGTTCATAAAAATGAAAATCGTGTATAACATTTTTTGTGCATCTTTTCAAGAACTACTAAAAATGTTATTTACATATTTCACGAAACTGCTTTATTTTAGGTGTTAGAGGCTTTTGAAAATTTCAATCTCGAATAGATCGAGAACCGGTTCACTCTTGCGAATCAGTTCATAAAAAATAAAATTTTATATCAACTTCTTTGTTTGCCTTTTCAAGTACTATCAAAAAGGTTATTTATATATTTCACGAAACTGCTTTATTCTAGGTGCTAGAGGCTTTTGAAAATTTCAATCTCGAATAAGTCGAGAACCGGTTCATAAAAATGAAAATCGTATATAACATCTTTTACGCATCTTTTCAAGAACTACAAAAAAGGTTATTTACATATTTCGCGAAACTGCTTTATTCTAGGTGCTAGAGGCTTTTGAAATTTTAAATCTCGAATAAGTCGAGAACCGGTTCACTCTTGCAAATCAGTTCATAAAAAATAAAATTTTATACAAACTTCTTTGTTTGCCTTTTCAAGTACTATCAAAAAAGTTATTTACATATTTCATGAAACCGCTTTATTCTAGATGCTAGAGGCTTTTGAAGATTTCAATCTCGAATAAGTCGAGAACCAGTTCATAAAAATGAAAATCGTATATAACATTTTTTGTGCATCTTTTCAAGAACTACAAAAAAGGTTATTTACATATTTCACGAAACTGCTTTATTTCAGGTACTAGAGGCTTTTGAAAATTTCAATCTCGAACAGATCGAGAACCGGTTCACTCTTGCGAATCAGTTCATAAAAAAGAAAATTTTATATCAACTTTTTTGTTTGCCTTTTCAAGTACTATCAAAAAGGTTATTTACATATTTCACGAAACTGCTTTATTTTAGGTGTTAGAGGCTTTTGAAGATTTCAATCTCGAATAAGTCGAGAACCGGTTCATAAAAATGAAAATTCTGTATAACATTTTTTGTGCATCTTTTCAAGTACTTTTAAAAAGGTTATTTACATATTTCACGTAACTGCTTTATTTCAGATGTTAGAGGCTTTTGAAAATTTCAACGGCGAATAACTCGGAAACCGGTTCACAGATTTTTCTAAAAATTTATATGCTTCTATTTCTAGTAGTACCGAACCTTTCCTAAAAATTTCAGCTCATTTCATCAATTATTACGAGAGTTATCGCATCAATAAAATTTCGATACACAGGCAAAGAAATACCATGGAATCATCGAACCAAATTTAATAGCTGATCTTCGATTCTCGGAAATCAGCTAATAAAAAAGAGGTATCTGCTTTTTTCGTGCTAACCGTTTAGACTATTGAACCGATTTCCTGACTGATGACGATTCACGATTGCCAAATACTTGGGTGCTGGGCGCCGAGAACTTAGATCAGGTAAATTGACAGTAATCCAAGAATCACAAGGTATTCGAAATGGAGATTCATCACGGGAGGCTGAGGGCAATAGTATGTTTTCTATTTATAAGCACGAATGTGTTATAGGCTGTGATACGTGCACTTTTTTCCAACATTGTTATCTCAAAAGTGGTCCAAGAGTCTACGTATGGCATAGAAGCAAAAATTATATCGGACTGGAGTCAGATTTAGAATTCTGCTGAGTTGATTCTAAACAAAATACGAATAAATGAACGGTAGAAAAACATTTTTCACCATTTGTTTCTTGTTTTTGACGATTAGGTGTGGAGAGCAATTCCATACTCGATCTGTTCGTTGCATCATAGTCTCCTCTCCCCCCGCACATTCTTTATAATCTCTCAAAACAATCCAAAACTCGCCACCCACGCTCGTAATTAATTACTACTCGATCCACGTGTGCGCCCTCTTGTATTAATTTTACACTAACGAAAAAATTAACTGAATTAAATTGAATAAATTTGAGAACCACTAGTTTTTCATGCGAATAATTACCACTGAAACTACATCCAACGCTCACATTCATATTGCATCTTGATTCATGGCCCCATATGTACTGAATTTCATTAAATTTGAGAAATTTGAGAACCATTGACTACACACGAGCGAATCACCCACGATCTTTCGTAGAATTAGTGTACTCGAGCAATATTTGCAATACCATTCGATAGCATCGGTTCAAATTAATGTTTCATTTGAACTCGATTAAAAAAATTAAAAATCGATTGTTATCAATTACGAAAATACTCGAACGGAATCGCTCGAAATACACGTAATTCTACAAAGAAAAGGAAAACACCGTCGACATAAAACATAAACCGAATTTAACAGTAGGTACTATCGATCATAAAAAAACTATTACCTTAGCTCGTGAATAATTGAGGACGTCGTTTTCGGCGAATCCGGCACAAGCTTTATCTAAACTCGAAGCCGACTTGGATAACTCGTAATTGCATTCTTTGACGTATTTGCACGATGATGATTTCGAAATATGATTGGATTTTAGTACCGGATAAGTTTCATTTAATCGAATCGACGAACTGTTGAATTTCTTAATCGGCTGTAATTGGCGTACGTTGAAGGGTCTAGCGAAAGCTGCTTCGTACGATGTAATATCTGGCTCTTTTTTGATACTCGTATTTGTAGCGATCGATTTCGTAACATAACCGGAGTTTTTGACGCTGCTGGAGAGTAATTCGGCGACTTTTTCGTCGCTGATGTAGCTATTAATAGGGTCTTCGTTTTGGCAAACTCGAATCCTTAGATCATCGATACGTGTTTCGGCTGCGGCGTATCTGAGCCTTAGTTCGGAATGATTTTTTTCTAGTTGTTCGATAACGCAATCTTTTTCTTTGATCTCTTCTTCTAGTTCTTTTACTTTATTGAGCAGGTCTTTTTTCGAAACAGGAATACTCTCGCTTGGCGGACTAGTTTCAGGGGAGCTCAAAGTTTCCATGCTTTCTCTAGATTGTCTGTCTAAACGTTTCTGCATCTTACGCAACGCTTCGGTTTGCTTTATCGTATGAATATACTGCTTAACTTTACTTTGTACGTGATCGTATTTCTTGGAAGCGTTCGTTGTTAAACTACTGCAACTCGTTGATCTTTGAAATCCCGAATCTTTGGATTTAGTAGTAGCTATCGAATTACTTTGCAGCGTTTCCGTTGAGTACATACAAGATGAATCACGCCGTAGGGGTGAAAATGACGCTATGGATGATACATCGTGCATCGAATTCGATTTGTTTATAGCATACACGCAAGGATTATCTTGAGGCGTTAGCGAAAATCGTTTACCGTCTCTTAGTGACGGAAATGATGGCATTTTGAAATCGTATTCTTCGCTCGATTCTTTTATAGGTGTCGATCCGATTATATTGTAATTGATGGGCCCATAGTCACTGGGTATGTTTTTATCTTCGTCGGAGCCAGCGTGCGAATCTTCGGATGTTATACTGATCAACGACGGACGTTTTATATCGGTTATGAGTTCTTCGTCCAGTGACGAGAACATAATATCACTTTCGGCCATTCGTTCAGCATCCATGGAACTGAAAAACGAAACGCATTAGCATCACGGTACAGCGTTTACTAACTGCGTACTGCGTTAGTTGCAATGTAAAGATCTACATGTAAAGAGTCACCTGATATAGAATCCAATCTCGTCCTACGTTAATTAACCAACACTGCACAAGAAACAATTAATGCGCGAGACAAAGTACACGACCGAAATAACGCGAATTGAATTACATGGTAACCGCGATACACCACTCGAAACTGCAGCAAATTCGCGTACTTTCGTTCATACTTCAGCGGTACGAGTTATCTCTCGAGTTCGCGTTCATCTCTACAGCACTCGCGAGTTTATGAGATGTCACAAAAACGCAATTACCACTACTACTTGACCTCTAATCACCACTTTTTCTATTATTTTTATTTATTTATCGCAACAACTCGCAACAACTAGAACGGGAATGACGACATCGTCATAAAAAAGTGGAAGGGGATGGATTGGAATTGGAGGGAAAATGCGAGCGTTTGTGAAAATTGGCTAAAGTTTAGGCGCCATGATGGAATTTTGGTTTATTTACAACGTTTCTGATTATTTGCTTAATTAATTACAATTTCCACGATTTTTACAGTATTAATCATTTTTCTAAGACATTTTTTCGCTACAAGAGCTAAAATTTTTAGACAATTTTGTAAATTTGAAAAATAAAACGAGCATTTTTGAGTTATTAAAAAAGCAACACTGTAAAAGATTTTTGAAAAATTTCTGGCTTTGTGATTTTTGCGGTTTTTGGCAGCATTTCTACAGAATTTTGTAAACAAAACAAACTGATAATGAAAATTTTGTTAATTTCACATTTTTTAAAAGAAAATGTAGGAAATAAATCAATTATTATGAACTTTTTGAATATTTTATGACATTTTAAAATTTATAAAAGTAAATTTAAGTCAATCAAATGATATTCCAAATTCCACAACAACTCAAATACAATAAGGAATTTCATGCCAGGCAACATTGATTGATAAGCCAATTTACATACGTGAAAAAAAATCAACCACTTCGAACTTTTAATTCCACTTTCCACTACACTTTTCTTCTTTTTCCAGCTGTTAGTACAAGTTAAACAGTCCGTTTTGCAATTTTTTAGTAATTTGAGAAAATTTGCATCGCCTTTTAAAGATACTTCATTGTAGTGAACTATTTAAGCAACCAGTGTTCTTTGTTCGGTGGTATAGTTCGTGGATTTTTATTGTTGAACTAGAGCACCCAGCTCGTGCTCTAGAATCATTTAAACCATTTACAAAATTATTTAGACGATGTCTGGATCAAATTCGTTGCTCGTTAATGTGTGGAGATGTTTCTTTTCACCGAAATTGTATCGTATTTATAATGTAAGGAACTCAAATGTAAGTAAACATTATCATCGTTATCATGTCTACTAGTGATAAGCATTAATGTTTTGGGTTCGTGATGATATTATTAATAATTAATACTTTATTTATGCTTTTAGGGGTATTACGAGTCGAACACATTAGAGAAATGGGGAGACACGATCATTCAAGCTGTAAGTTTACTCAGCGGTCATTTTTTTTTCCAAAATCAGTTCACATTCTTTTTACAAATACCATAATCCACTTCCTATTCGTCTCAGCACTCGAGTCTGGTTCAAAAAGTGGTTTTTTCATAATTTACGACCTTGCTCACATTACTATAACCTGAATGATTCAGTATGTTGTTTTTTGAGATTTTTTTTTAAAGCTTCAAGGTCTGCGAGTATTTTTTTTTAATAATCATCTCGAATATTAGCAAAAAATTTCATTCTTTGTCTGTATAATTACGCCTAATATATGTGATAGATTAGCAATCACGGAGGTTGCTGACCTTTTAATTGATATTATTGGCGGATTGTGGGCCGATGGTGTATTTATATGTGGATTTTTTTTCTAACCAAATTATGTACTTCGATGTTATTTGCATAATAACTCTTTTTGTTTTTCATTGAAATGGAAATACATTGACGTGAATCGTTAATGAGTTGAAAAGTGGGATGTTTGGGTGTCTGATGTGATTTTCAAGTATAAACCTTTCAAAATTTTCGTACACTTGTTTAATGAGATATAGTTACAAAATTTCCAATCTCGAGTACCTATTTGTTACAATTTCTACCTATCTCTGATATAATTTCAACGAATGCTCTTTTTATGCTGATTGTATGTAAAACTGACGTGACCCAGTCGACCCTCTATACTCGTTTCCATTATTCTTTAATATTAATGGCTTAACTATGTAACATCTACATTACGTCGAAGCATGTATGTCGGTGTACGTGTGAATTGAAAAAAAAAAATCCACTTATGGCACAAAAGCGTGCGAATTGTAATAATTTTATAGCCTTCGCATGACTAAGGTTTATAATGAAGGGGAAAAGCTCGATATCGAACTGATTATCATTAATGGTTGACCCTTTTATAGGATAAAAAGTACCTGTCACCGATACGATGGCATAAAATCCGCTGACTTTTTTCCAATATCTGTTCCTCTTCGAAAAACTTGCATCTGGTTTAATTACCTGTACTAATGGCGTTGAAAATACGCCGATTTATTATCGTTTATCGTATAATTAACTAGTTTATTTTTTCAGTCGATTGTGCTATGGCACGTGACATGTTACGCTTTCCCAGTCATGGCGTACACAGCCTATAAACGAAATTATTTCACAACCGAAGGACAATTTTTTCTGCTGAAATTGGGCGCTGTTGGAGCCATCACCATATGCTCGGCTTTTGTTCTGAGAGCTCTTGGGAGAGCGACGAATAGCACGTATTTAGAATTTAATGAAAAATATCGCAATATTATCCGTAATTATAACAACGAAACGAAGGTAAATCGATGGAATTTTTAGACTCGTGTATTGTCTTGTTGCCGGATATCCTTAAGGTGTTTTGTTTGATTTGGTTTGTTGTAGAAACAATTACAAGATTATGAATTCGATTATGGAGCTTGGCCCGTGGACTTCGATTTGAAAAGCGAAAAGTGAGTAGGAAATGATGAGATCAGAGGTAATGACGAGTTGAAAGTTTAGATGTATTGTGACCTGTATTTGTGATTTGGAAGTTACAAATGTGATTATGTGGTTCCCAAAATTTTGTATCTGGCGGATGGAATCACCCTCTGTTGTAATTTTTCTCTCGAAGGAGAGGAAAAAGTTCCCAATAAGAATGATTGTTCTGCGATTTTCAGTTTTAGTTGGTCCAAAGCATCTAAACTTACTTTTTTCGAAGCTCTCTTCGTTTATTTTGCTTCCAATAATAAACATCTGATTTAAAATTAGCACTATTTAATAAAACTCGTAATCAAAAATATCAAATATTAATATTGTTTGTAAATTTTAGATACAAAGGCAAAGTTTCAATTTCCTGTTCTGAAGGCACATTCTCCAAAGCACTTTCCGGTCCGAGTAGTTTATTGGGATACGCAGCTCTTCATACATTTGCTATTAAAATGATATACCCAGGCAGCATTTCTACTATTAACTATCTCATAAGTGAGTATATTATAATCTGGAATCATATTTCCTTTTTTTCAGTCTGATTTTCTGATCGTGACTGAATTAAAATTTCGATTACCAGAATTGATTCAATTTATGAGGAAATCTATAGTTTTTTTTATGGAAATGAAGTGATTTTCTTATCAATAGGAACTCATTAAAGATTAATTTTGTTGAGTGATGTCATTTTCGCTTTGGCGAACGATATTATGAGAATGACGAGAAAAACAAATCGTGAAATATTTATTCACTTATTATAGGGTTCGTAGAAAAGACTCGAGCATAATGCAAACATTCAATTTCCACTCTTTATATGCGAATTATTGCAATTTTATCATAAAATGTATAGCATCGAGTCATTAAAAATTTAAGTTTATATGTTTTCTGAAAATGAAAAAATTCAACAAACAATATTGTTTGTAAATTAGCATTTAAAATTGCTCGCGTTGTAAACTGCCAATTCGAATCGACGTAATATATTCAAAATATTACATTGTCTATTAAAACATACGAGTCAAGGCCGCCAACGATTAATAAAATCAGTACTTAATACTCATTAAACGAATTACCTACATTTTGAATTTTTTATTCGCAGGAAATAATTTAAGCATCGGTCGAAAAAAGTTGATCGAAGAAAAACGCGCAGAAAGGTTCAAATTGGCAACACCGGACGCTAATGAACTAGACGTCATGTTCTGCGATCAACGAAATAAAACGTATTGAACCAGAATCTTTAGAGTAATTGTACGATAAATACTTCCTTACGATAGGAATTACTGAATGAGGATTTTCTTACAGGGCGTTAGGTTCGACGTTGGTTATTTGTACCGAAGGTAATGCCGGATTTTATGAAATTGGGATCATGGTAACGCCTCTAGATCTCGGATATTCTGTATTGGGCTGGAATCATCCGGGCTTCGGATGGAGCACGGTGAGTTAGAAGTGATAGTAGCTCAAAAGACGAATTTTGAATTGAAATTTAATGAAATTCGATGTGGTTTAGGGTACGCCGTATATTAATGCTGAAAAATGCGCCATCGAGACTGTACTACAATTTGCATTTCAAAAGTTGAACTTTATACCAGAAAATGTTATATTATTCGGATGGAGTATCGGAGGATTTGCATCGTCGTATGCTGCCACCGTCTATCCAGATATTAGAGCTGTGGTAAGAGAACACGAAACTGATTCGATCCACGAGATGATGAATTTTTTTTAATACAAGTTTTTGGAATTTTTATAGATACTTGATGCCACTTTTGACGACATCTTGCCATTAGCTGTAAAACAAATGCCTAATTTTTTGGAACCCATTGTGAACGTATCTATCAGAGATCATGCTAATCTAGACGTTGCTTCTCAACTTACTCAATATTGTGGACCTATTGTACTTATCAGGAGATCAGAAGATGAGATTATTTCGTTGACGTTAGTATGAAATAATTTTTACGTGTGGGAATCAATATTGGTAATTTTCCATTGGTTTGGAAATTTGCCCTAGTTTTCATTTAATTATTAACCAAAAAAAAAAGACACGTGTGGAATTTAATCATAATTGTTTCTATATCAAATTATATCGATCGTGGAAATTTCCCAAAAGTAAGCAATTTCTGAAGGAGAATGAGGGCTCGAGTAAATGAATTCTAAAACGATTCAAAGAGACAAAAGTAGATTAATTTGCTAGTAATTGAAACATGAATGATTTCATTAATATCGCAAACAAAAGTTCATTAGGTTTTGTTACCTATTTATCGACGTACCACTATTTCGAAACTATTCGTAGAAAAACACGAGTTAGAATCCCCAAATATGTTTATTTTTTTACTAATTGATCGAGAAATTTAATTCCAGCGAAGGCGATATAACCACGAACCGAGGGAATTATTTATTATTGAGAATCCTGAAAGCTAGATACCCTGAGTTATTCACCACCGAAACAGAAGCAGCTTTATGGACTTGGTTCGGCGTGACCGCGCATAAGAAAGGTGAATTTAAAATCACTTCGTTAGAAAATCTCTGTTAATCTACGATGCTGTGGTGTGCTTAGGTATTCATTTAATATCTCGCTTTTAGATCTCATTTACGAAAAATTCAAAGTAAACTTGGACGCTTGTAAATCAGAATACGATGCGTATAAAAGTAAACATGGCAGACAATATCCCGCCTCATTTGGTAAAGATTTCGATGTACAGAAAAAGACACAAATGATATTGTATCTGGTAAGGATAAATTCCAGCGGTGTTTTGATAAATTTGGATGTTCAAAGTACTTTAATTTAATTAATGTTTATTTTTTCTTCGAATATCAACAGGCTAGTCTTTACATGGTTGATTTCCCATCGAGTCACTGCACGTCATTACCATCGGATATGTTTAACTCGTTTTCACACATTTAAACGTCGCGTTGTCAACCATTTTACACATATTCACGAATTATTCGTACTACTTAAAATGATTTCTTATGTAAATTAAAACTAGGACATTTATTTTGTTTAGTTAATTGGTGAATTAAGAGTTCCTTTTGTGTTTGTATAAATTTTGTTACACCATTTATCATATTAGTTTGTTGATGTAATCGAGCTACGTACGTGGATAAATTGGAAATACATTTTTTAAAAGTATTTTATTTGTTTTGAATTAATAAATTACGTAAATGCAAGTTTTCGATATGAAAGTTATCAATCAGGACATCTGGCGTCTTCGTGAGGTACGCATCGTTGTAATCGATTGCTATAAATGTGACGAGGTGAACATTGATGCAGGATCAAAGAAACGCATTCGTTTACTTTGTACATGACGGCTAAACTCGTGTACTGTTTTTTCTTCGTTGTTTTCTCGCTTTTTAATTGAATTACGTCGTTGAGCTAGAATGAAAGAAATGAATGAGTTTTAGAATAATTTTGGTACGATCAAAATTCCAAAAATTAGGAACGAACAAATTCGAATATTCAAAAACCAGTGTTTTAGAAGAAAATGTTACGTCATTATTCGGGAAAACTGTTATTTGAGAAAATGGATTCGGGAATTCGGTGTTCGGGAAATTGGTTATCCGGGAAAAACACGCTTGTGCGGATTGCATACTTTTTGCCATTCGGTTTGGCCCTTTCTTATCAATTTTTTTTATTTCTTCAAAATAACTTGAAAAAGAAGTAATTTTAGAAAT
>FIZU01033008.1:0-12970 GCA_900064475.1 Pseudococcus longispinus
GGGGGGGGGGGGGGGGTATGTTTTTTTATTATAGAAAGTACTGATAAAAATCCTGCAAAATTCTTGCAAAACTTCTTTTTGGTTTTGAGATGAGTCTAATGAATTTTTACGAAATTTGGATCATTTTCTGCGACACAAATTTCACGATTGTGCCACTTTTCTACTTTCAATCGGAAAATTAATGATAGATTCGAGTTCAGGCGGGTCGAAGTATATCGAAATGATACCAGACATACCTCTACCTCTCTATGTGCAGAAATAGAGGTGTTTTTATTCCTAAAATCCCCTTCTGCTTCTCCTCCTAAGGGAAATTTCTGATGGCCCCGTCCTCAAAATTTTCTTCTGGTTCATACTAAAAGAAATACCACTTGTCAACTCGTGTGCGAAAAAAGATGTATACCCTTGCTAGACTATTACGTGTGTATGACCCATGCACCTCACCTTTATTCGATTTGGGTACTGTACTCTTCTCGAACACGAGCCCTTCTCAACCGCTCGCGCCGAGGGCTTAAAAAAGTGAAAAGATTAGCATGTGACATAAATCTAAACACCTTTAACCATACCCTGCCTTGGTCGCGTGGTCCGAACCGATTACCTGCGTGATTGGTTCACTTCTCCGATCACCCAGCAGTGGTTCGGTGCTGGTGCTTACCGCCGATAAAGACGAAAAGGGTTCAGAGCACAGGTCCGGGGTAATTATAAAATAACAGGATTCCATTCTACACGAGGAAGCGTGTCCGCCTTTATTTTTTTCCCACCTTGTTTTTCAATACGATACCGAAACCTTATACCACGACGACACGATCGTAAACGAAAATTATGACGAATGTGACACCCGGATTGATTTTATTATCCAATAAACAAGTTTAGCTGTGTGATACCTGAGCGGTGAAACTTGTTAGTAACCACTGGACAGTGCATCTAGCTCAGAGGTGCTTAATTAAGCGCTTTTTTTCGCCAGTTAATTATTCATAACTAAACGATATCTGCTAAATTAATCATTATAGTGTTGAAAAGGAAATATTAAAAGTAGCTGGCGCGTTTTAACGAGCTTTACCGAGGTATTCTTTGCTTGCACCAGGCAGCTAAACGCGCTATTATTCAGTAATAAAAAAAATCGAGATGGTTTTATTTAATACGCATACTCATTTGCAATCCTATACCTAGACCTAGGCATATCTTTTTAATTAGTATAATACATAAAATTCGTTAGTATTTTTTCTTCTTTTTTTTTCGTTCGATATACCTGCGATGTGCGATTGCAAATAAATAGAGCGCAAAGTCTACAGAGCTGCTCGAATTTAATATACGAACGTGATGTGATGTGATGGATCTTGAATATGAAATATTTTTATAATTAATTCGTCTATAAGTGCCCGCGCTACCGATGAGTTTAATAGTATAGAAAAAAAATTTCATTCCTAATTATAAAGAGTGTACATATTTTCTCTCATTCCAATATACCGACTATACGAAATATCTTACTATATAGGAGTATAAGAGGACCGGAAATCTAAAAAATGCCCCGCAATTATACACGTATTTCCAAGTTCAGTAATGGTAGCCTTTTTAATGAGTGATGATGCGTATTACGATGAATCAGTAGCTTCATCAGTGTTGGTAATACGCGCGTATCTTGACTTAAGGTGCGTATTATAGAGAAATGGAAAAACTGGATTTCAAATACCAAATTGTACGTACATAGAGTAGAAACAACATCGTCGCCTTTGGCCTGTAATTCCACAAACCGTAATAATTAACGTTTTTTTTCCAACGTAGGTATTCTCGAGTCGATGAGTGCTGATTTTTTGTAGATTTTTTACGAGTGCTTTTTTTTAGGATATGAATGAGGAATTTGGAAGGGGGAGTTTCAGCAAAATTTTAGATTTGAGGTAAAATTGAATCGAAACTTTTAGGAACTAGGTTAAGATGTAGGAAATTGTCTAATGGAGCAAAAAGTTGATGTACCTGTCCTATTCTTACTGATTTTTATTCTGAGGTTTAAGGGTGTGCATCCCTGAGCTCGTTTCATGAAATTACAACATCACGATATGTAAAATCAAAACGTGAAAAGTCAACATTTGATCAAAAAAATACCAGAAATTCCTCAGATCTCTTCAAATCTCCTGTATCTAATCAATGAAAGAATCTCACTTTCGCAAAATTACATCATCCGAAGAATAACAAAGGCTTTGTCCGATGCCTGTAAAAACGAACATTGAAAACAATAAGAAGATTTTCATTCCTACTTTAATTACTTTTATCTAAACATATACGTAGAATGCGGAAATTAAAAGGAAACATCTTTTAAAACATATAAAGCCGATCGAAATTACACCACAGAACTTTTACGAACGTTTAAATTTTTAAAAGCTCGTTAATTCTTGCCGTAAAATTTAACTACTCAGATACTCGTGCAGTAAGCAAAAAGCTGCCTTTTTCGTCTCAGTTTCTCCGACAAATTTGACCAACTAGAACAAGTTCAACTTTTACACTGCTTTGAGGATTTTTATCTTTGTTACAAAAATACCAACTAAGAAATCCTCTTAATCGCACGTGTGCCTAAATATGTAGGTTTCTATTTCCTTAATTTTTTATGTTCGTGTGCTTTTTTTCCAATATACCTATCGTTATCTCGACTATATACTCGTAATACACAATAAGCCTACATATTAATCCGAATTTCCCCAGTAAAATATGGTGGGTAATTAACGAATTAAGATAATGTTGGCGTATTTTAATGGCTTATTGTTTTTTTCGAATAGGTATAATAATTTACAAAATTGAGAAAATCGTGTCGATGTCGTTGTAATTTATAATTAGGTTATTTGATAATTTTACACATTATGCTATGGTTCTGGTATCTGAGACGATTAAAGAGATTCGGTGTGGATGAGGAGAGGAGGATACGAAGTGAAGATGAACCTACTTAATATGAGTTGTTATTCCTCATTTGATCATGAAGGAATTTCAGATTCTTTCGAGTCGAAAATTGACTAAAATTTTTCAAAAATATTAAAGTTCTTTAATAGAAATACAACCTACCCACGATTTCTTTAAAAAAGCATTGATTGTTCAACAATTCTTAAACGGTGCTAATTTTGATTTTTTCTCAAAAATTTGGAGGTGAAACAATTTTCGTTGACATGATTAATGAATTTGACAGATTTTTTGTACGTGTTTGAACGTTTATATTTTTGAGCAATTTTTTAAATTTGATTGACCATTCATACTCGTAGATTTCATTAATTTTAAAAAGTGGTAAATTGCACTTTAAGAATCTTTTTCAATTATTGAGGGTAGTTTTAATACTTTTTTAACCAAATTTTCGATTTTCTATCAAAAATACAAATTTTTTGCCATTTTACATACCTATGTGTGTCTCAACTCCCAATGCCCTTTTTTCATGTTATTATTTTCAAGTTCAAAGGGGTATGAAGTAGGATTGTGGCCAAAAATCAAAATTTGATTTTAATTTCGAATATTTCAATAGGTATTAGCATATTTGACTCGAAATACCATTTTTTTTCGTAAATTCAATTCACTAATTTTCTGTCAATTTCATCTAATCAACTGTATGCAAATTAATGCAAACTAAAAATATCTATATCTAAATATTTTTTTGTTTTAAAAAATGAATTGAAAAGGTTTGAAGAAAAATAGTAGTTTTAGGCCAAAAGTGCGAAATTTTATCGAACCAATTAAACTCCATTCAAGGGGAAAAACGACAACACCTCTCAAACGAAAAATAAACTCGATGAACTCTCGTTCAAAAAAAATAAATATGTACATAAATATAATAAATAAAAAAAAACTCAGCTTGAAGTACCGTTAAATGTCATCTGTGGAAGATGCACATTGAAACATTGTCGAGTTCATCAAACACATACTTGTCACTCGCACACGCACGACGCACAGGAGTGCTCATCCACACAATACATTTTAATTAACAATGAATTAATTAAATAATTAATCGGCTGTTAAATTGATTATTACGATAAATTAATAAAGAATAATCGTTTATCGTCTGTTTGGCGAATTTAATAGCACATTGTAATTAATACGCGGCATCCGAAAACGTCGCTGCTGTAATTATAATCAATTAAAGCTCAAAAACAGAAACAATTTTCGGAAATTAATCGCGTTAGCGAGTTGACCCCATTATTTAATTTCATATACGACGTACGACATATCAGCCAAATGTACCGGTAATAATAATTATAATCCCACGATTTTTCCTATATAAAGAACGATTGATTTTTAATAAACGTAAGTACCCGAAGCCGAGAGACGAATGAACACAAATCAACCATTGTCCCTATCATCGCAGATACTTATGTAGAAAGATTTTTTGACATATTGCAGAACTAGGCTACTGCAGGTATATTTTTTCAACCACATTAGTCATACCCATTTCCGGTCAGTGGTTAGAGTTTATAAAGAAATGGTCCTAGATACCTACCTCACGACTGCTGCCTGCTGCAGTTTTGTATAAACATTGTATATTTGGAGGATAAATAAGAAGTAAAAGTATACCGGACAATTGATAGTAAACTACGAAGCGGAAACACGTTTGTAAAAGTGACTAATTGCTGAAGGATTAGATATGCAAAAATACGTACAAAGATTCCTACAATTGAAAGGTTAAACTTGGATTTTATCAGTTTGCTGGATCGATGTCATTGCAATTCTATAGAGTGATTTAAATATCCCACTGAGAAGAAGAAAGAGACATTGCAGAAAAAAAACCGCGAAACTGATCCATGCGATGTCCACTCGTGTCAACGAGATCACGTCCAAGATTTCTTTTTGTTTCATCTTAGTTTTGGAAGAGAGAATAAGAAAGAGGTGTATCGTGATCGAGTACTACTTGTTTTTCATCAATAAAAAGCCGACCAAGATGCGAGATAATTTAAATAACCGATATTCTCGCGCGCCTCGGCCTCGGGGCACCGAGCTATTCATTAGAGCGTAAAATAAGCGCCTAAAATCGGATAATATTTTCACGTATCGCGTATTAATTTCCATCCATTTAGTACGTTTAATTGATGGATGCAAACTTACACAGAAGCCGAGCAGAGGTAATTAATTCCGTGTGTAAATTTTCCATCGATATACATACATTTTGACGAAAAAAAAAGTTTATTGAGTCGAGAGAGTGAAGGGGGTAATGCTCAAGCGCCTTATATGTCAACGACCTATCAATTCTGCATCATAACTGTAAAATTTTTTTCACTCGAGATGAACAAATCATTTTAACGAGTTTATAAATCCATATTTTGCGATTCCAATTAACCTTTTTTTCTCTTCTTTGTCGAAACGTTTATAAATATTCGAGCTGTCGCGAATATTCGCCTGGAACGATTTAAACGCGAAATTGTCACACATTATCGTCGGAAATGATTCGGTATTAATTATTAATTAATGTAACCTGCTATTAGCCTAATTAATTGATCTCGTTCAATATTTATCATTGTTATCGAGATGTTTGAAATCAGATTATATATTTTGATTGGATCGCGTTTATTGACCGTGACGTGTGGGAAAAGTTTTTGAATTTTTTTTGTCAATTTCGAATTTTTTTATTGTTTTTATTACGACGAGATGTTTTAATGCAACTTTAAATGTTTTTTCTTATTTGGAAATTTTTTATCCGATTTTTTTTCCTTACATATTTTTTATATTTATCAATTAAATTTTTTTTAAATTTTTCATCATTCTCTTATGCTATCCTGAGTAATTATTTTTTTTAAATTTACCAAAACCCGTACTGACCATTAATAGTCGACAGAAAATCCCCTTTTAACTTTAATGATGATTTTCAAAGTGTTAA
The DNA here is from genome assembly GCA_900064475.1 of Pseudococcus longispinus. Taxonomy (NCBI): domain Eukaryota; kingdom Metazoa; phylum Arthropoda; class Insecta; order Hemiptera; family Pseudococcidae; genus Pseudococcus; species Pseudococcus longispinus. Next base: position 5,834 of record FIZU01033008.1, read on the forward strand.
TTCCTAGCAGGGGATCATTTAACATTCAAATTTTAACAAAACTCCCAAAATAAGTCTCGAAGAATATGAGAGAAAAAAAAAGAAAGCCTGCTAATGTTCTTTTTTTTTTGTTCATTTGACATTCACTCGCATTTATACCTAGAGAAGTGTACAAAAATTCAATAGGTTTGGCTAAAAAGAAGAAAAGGATCGGGTTCAGAATGTAAATATCTTTTATATTCAAATCCTCGTAAAATTCTGTCTTCTTAGAATATTGTCCAAGATCTCACACATCGCGTCTGTCAATTTCTTACACGTAATTTCTTTCGACAAATGACGAAATTCTTGATAATCTTCGATTTCGTTGTATCAATCCCCTAAGGGATTTCGTAGTAAAAGAAATTATTCATAAAGGTCCCGACACAATTACACTTTTAAAAAGCGCAGCCTATAATTAGTCGAAGTCATTCGTATATAGGAAATTCGATATTCTAATGAGGAATATACGAAAGACGAGAGTAATCCGCTTTGAATACGACCGAAGGCGGTAACCCTTCTTAGTAAGGCCATTGATCTACACAGTGGACCATTGAAGTCTTCTAGTTTTGAATGGGTGAGATGTCTTTTTCGCGGAATTTCGGTATCGTCATTTTAGTCATTAATCATTTCGGACGTCCATCGTCCGTCCCAGGGCCGATTTCTAAAATACTCCTACTGTGGCTTCATTAAGGTGGCAAGATAAATGAACTTTGGATATTCTTATCTGTGGCTGGTGTATTTTTCGCGCGTAAAGATTTTTTTTCCAGCATCGAAGGCGGTAGGTGGCGAATCTGAGAACAGTTTAGGGGTGTAGTGGAAGAAGGTCGGGGGAGTAGATTAAATTAACGTTGAGAAAGTGTAAGAAAATTATGATTTATGGCAGGATGATAGTTTTAGGATTGGAAGGTAAAATCTGTTCTGCGAAATTGGAAGATATTTTTTACGTACGTAAGTAATTTTTGTTAAATTCAGTGTAAAAAAATGTCCATTTTTTTAATAGAAAATTTTTACGACGGTTTCTTATTTTTCACACATTATTTTTCAAGTAATATTTTGGTTTATTTGTTTTTTTTTTTCAAGTTAATTCAATCCTAATTTCTCCTCATCTTCCCTACACTTAAAAAATTGAGTTGATTTTTTTTTTAGAAATGTTAATGCCTATTTTTAGGCCCCTATTCATCACATTTCAGGCTCAGGGACAAACAAATTTACGTACCGTTTATTCGAATTCACCGCTACAAAAAAAAGTAACCGCAAATATTCTATTTTTTTATTAATGAAGTTCGAAAAAGTTTGAAAAAGTTGCAAGTAAAAAACACAAAAGACACCAATTTTTTATTATATGTATCATTTGACATTTGCTGGTGCAAAAAAGGTTCATTATTGAATTTTTTCTTCGTTATTTACTCATCACTTTTACTAAATATTTATGGTATGAAATGTGAAAAAAAAGACGCTAAAGGCCAAGACTTTGGGTGTCTCAAAATGAAATCTTCATATATGCGTCAATTTTTACTTATTCCGAGAATTTTTTTTGGAAAACCGAAGAATTTTTCATCATTTTTTAAACATTATTGAAATTTTAATGAAATCTCGTAGTTTTTTATTCAAACTATTTCGTATACTTACTATTTCCTTTATACTTATTCGTTTTGAAAGAATTGGTATACATTTATTTTTTTGACGAGGGGCGAGAGGGACTACCTTTTCAACGTTGAAAAAATTAATGAAAAATGAGTTGACAAAATTAAGCTTATTTAAGTAATTTTCACTCTACACTGGCCCTTATCCCTCCAATAATTTTTCTTCATTAAAAAATAAGATTATCCTTTTCCTTGAAAACAGGAGAAATTTTACATCACAAGCTGACGAAATTTCAAATAAATTTGACGAAAATAGATGTGATGAGTTGTAAAAGAGAAATGACATTTCAAAATCTGGCTGGAATTGAATATTTTCACATCCCAAGTAGTTTTTCGGTCATAAAAACAATGAGACAAATACAGGCCCTGAGAGAGGGGGCGAAAAGGTACTCTGTCCCATGAGCCGAAATACAAATGATTCAAAGTTTGGTTGACATAAGATTTTCTTCTTGATTGCGATCTACTTGTTCTATTACAAATATTTTTAAATCTAAGAATTTTCATTCTCTTATGGTTCGGCTCTCCACGGTTATGGACAATGAGATACGATTCTAAAAGAGATGACTAATTGAAACTGTCCTGTGCCTATTTTAATTCATCATTATATCATTAAAAATGACCAATGTCTAAAGCATGTGTTGAATGTTGATGATGCTCGAACGTGCCTAATTATTTGAAAATTCTAACCAATTCTATTGTATCGCTGAATTGAATTTTTTTTTCAAAATTGCATTGTTGTTGAAGCAACTTTTCTTCAACCTCAATATTTTTAATTCCATATTCTTGTTAAATTTTATTGCTACTTACCATTCTAGCTCGACTGACAAAGCTAGAAACGATAAAATTCACGTTTTTTTTTTTCAGAGAATATTCTAGGTACCTACCTACTGAATTGCACATACGCGAACAAATAATGGAAGGATGAAAACAAAAATTATTCTAAATTGCTAAGCAATAACTTTTTTATTTTTTGATACATAATTTAATCAATTTATTTTCGTTGCTATGTTGCTGAGGTCCTTGAAATAAGTAGATTTTATCGATAATTTGAAAATATAAGACCAATTTAAGTATAATAGTTTTAAAAATTAGGTTTGATGGTCATTTTTGAATTTCTAATCATATTTTTTCAATTTTGATGGCATGAATTATTAATGCAGTAATAAAGTTATTAAGTACTTTTTTGAAAATTATGCATTGGGATATCTTGTTCGATTCGGGTTGAAAGGCAAATTTAAATTCTGAAATTGAAAAATTCTTATTCCTATCCGTGGAAAGTTATACTCTGGTTTTAATTCGATAAATGCACGTATCATGGGAGTGCGATTCTAATGTATTCACGTTTGAAATCATCATGCATCAGACTTAGGCTACCGTATAAATATACAAACATGCGATAAACGGTAAAAAACCCCTTCAGGTTAACACCTGATGATATAGTATGATACAGAGAGAAAATTCGACAGTATCTATATGCAAACGATGCAGACGTGATTAGGAAATAGGAAAAAAAAAAGGTATACTTCTACGATTAAATTATCTCACACGAGTCTCTCTTTAGGCATCATTCGGACATCGAGATCGAGCATCGAGAAATGAATAAGACCGAGGCGCAAACAGTAGCCGATCCGTCATCGCGAGAATCGAATAACGGAAATCGATCGACTGCTGTATTATTTTTTCATATTATACCGAGAGTGGTACCTATATAAGCGATAATTGGTTGGCAGCCAAATGTGTTGACATATTAATTGCGAGCTAGAATGTTTATTGCATTATTGCATATTTTCGCGCGTTTTAATCATCGCATAAATGTATTTCGAAATATTACGACCCTTCTTCGCCGCGCCAGCGTGCAGGCGAAGCGGTCAAAAGGGGGAGAGCAGTTTCCCAAATACGAATTCCGTATACGTAACGATGCTTAGCGTAATTTGTAATTAGAAAACTTCCTTTTTCGAGATACATACGAATACATAGATGGGATGTGACAGCAACGTCGCAGCTTCGAGTTGGACCTGATATGCATATTAAAACAGGCGCGAATTAATCGCTTCATTGGTTCTTCGTGTTGGAAGTTTGGAAGAGTATTGCATCGCTGTGCTGCGGTGATAACGATTTACATACGTAGGTGAATTATTATGAAATTTATTCACGCCGCGGCGCGCCGCGCCGATTTAAATGACCAAAATTCAGGGTCAACTTGCTCTACGCGACACAGTATTGTCGGCGGAATTATAAATTTTTTTTAGGTATCTTTGGAGTGGATCCAAATATCGATGGTGTGGATTTCGACGAAATACGGACCTCCCTTCTGCTGCCCCTTATCTTAGGTGTATCCAGCGGAAAAAATTTCGTTATGTAGGTTAACGGGAAGTGGAGACTTTGATAGGATACGGGTTCGATTTGTATTATAGATAGATAAGTGATGGAGCGTCGACGTCGAGACCGGCCAGCACGACGTGGAGACCCTGTAATTATAACTCTGGACGTGAGGCTTCTCAATACGAAATTATGACTGGTATACGTATGCATACGTGTATAATTCCATTATCTAATTTTCGTTCTCTTTGCTATATAGATGAGTGATTAAATAGATGGGATGGTTACGCGGGGGAGGAGTTGGCGTTGTGGTGGATCAAAACCGGAGCATTTGCAGCGGCGAATTGGTCTACGTAGATGTAGATACGAGTACGACCAGCACAAGAAATGGGCTAGTCGGAGTCATGCATGTGGTATAGATTGCAATACGATGATATCGATGGAACACACACAGAGCTGCAGTCCGGGATGAAGAAAAAGTCAACCATCTGTACATCCCTTCGCACGACATTGAGCTAATTGAGGACTACCACTTTATACACCACAAAAGCGAAAAAATTCTAATTTACTCACTGTTTTCATTCGGATCGGGCGATCCGGGCGAGTGGACCAAGCTGCCTTCATCTGAAATAGCCGAAGCCGCCGAACTACTGTTGCTCGTGGTCCTAGCTCCATATTCGGGATCGCTACAATTATCTGTGTCGGTTTGCAATTGACCACTGTTATTGACTCCTCCACCAGCACCTGGTCCTCCGCCGCTGGTCGTGATCCTGAGCGTATCGACATGTCCGTTGTAACGAGACACTCCGGAAACGGAAAAATCCAAGGGTTGAGGCGAATCGGGCTCGTGTTGAGTACGAGAGGTTAAATTGCTAGGAGGCGGATGCAGCAACATTGGCATTGCTTTCTTATCAGGAGGTGATTCGTTATTGTTGTTGTGATGGCGTCGGTTCACCAAGTGGCGGTTGTTCTTGCGACTCTTGCGGGGGTGGTAGATCTGCTGGGTGGATTGCTGATAAGGATAGAGCCAGCGGTGTTCCAAAGAGGCCACTGGTGATGAACACCAAGGCCCCCGGATGGCGTTCGTCTCTTTTTCTTCCACAATGGTGGATGAATTTCAGACTGGTGGCGGATTCTCCGGAAAGGCAGCAGTGGCCGGAAGCCGCAGAAGGAGCTAGGGTCGGTGGTCAACGACTCGAATGTGTACGATCGAATTCAACATGTGATCGAAGCTGATGATAGAGTGATAATTCGGTAAAAACGTCGTATCGAACAATTCCAGCGAAGAAACCAAAAAAAAATTGATATTAAAACATTTGCGTATTTCGAATAAATTATGTAGACTCGGCACGTCGCGTAATTATCGTTCGCATATTGTCGCACGCGTCGCAGAGAACCAAAAATTGATTAGAAAAAAAATTGGTAAAAAAATTAATACAAGTGTAATTAAAACGACTGCGGAAAATTGATTGAAAAAAATAAGAGCGGCGCGCGATAAAAATGGAAATTTTCCGGGGCGAGAAAAAAACGTAAATGAAAATTACGACCGACTACCCCGGACGAATAAAATACGCGGCAACGAGTACGACACTAAACTACGATGCTCCGGTTCTAGCTGCTGACTCGTTGCGCTTCTCAGTCTGGTTAATCGCGCGAATTGTGCTGCCGTCACCGCGCGACCGCCACGCCACCATCGCGGAGAGCTGAGCTAAAAACGTGCTGCAGGTAATGTAAGAAAAACACCGAAGCGCGTGGAAGGGATGCAATAGGGTGTTGTAGATTGCGGTCGAGAGGATCGTTTCAGCCAATCGGAAGTCTTTCTCGAGTCGACGAAAAATTACGGCGCACCTTACAACAATTTATTTATAATCAACGTAAACGTTACATTATACATCATACAATCACATTCTATGCTCGCTGTATGTATATGGCGTTTTTCGTGTGCGTTTTTCTCTAAAGATCAACATAAAAACCACGACTCTACTACGCATATGCATAAAATACTACATACCTACCTACATGTAAGAGTGCACAGATACCTTACCTATACTTTTCCAGTTTTCCTCGACGTATATTTCGTATACTGTTTTTCCTCTCCCTTTTTAATACATGTATAAGCGCGAAAACTTATATAAAACTGCACAGCCCCTGTGCTGCGAAAGCTCTCTTTATACGCCATCGCCGCCCGACCCAGACCCCCCGAGGTATACCAAGACCCCGGGTTCTGCAGCCAATTTACCTATACACAGGCGTGTTGTGTAACGCGTCTATACCCATCTTTTATACATAGGTATCGTACCATAGATATATCCTTATTATCTACACCTTTAACGACTCCATCGCCGCCCCCAACAGGTCCCCCACTTTTCCTTGTCCCATCACGGCCCGCATTTTAAACGATAAATTTTTACCAAAAACACGCGCATATCGTAGAATTACTGCCAACTCGTATATTCGTATTGGCAACGTGGAAATTTATCGAGGATTTATGACGAGTTTACTCCGTATTTTTTCCCCATTTGTGAGGTTTTTTGCGAAGGGAGGTCGCGGTTGGGAAATTTTGTTTCAGATGTTTTGCATCTTGGAAAACTGTTCAATGTAAACTGACTGTGACTGTAGAAAGGGATGTAAGTGAGTTCAAAGTCTCGAAGAGGGGAAAACTTGGAAATTTACGGACTGACATCGTCGAGAAATGTGAATTTTTCGTTTGACGTTGCACATGGCTGTATTTAACCTTTTGAACATCAAAAGCACTTAATTTTTTGCGCCGCATTTTTTTCACAATATGTGTTTCCCATTGGGATGTTATATGGGTTGAAGTATTCGCATACACGAGTTTCATATATTCATAACTAGTTTATAAATTTTTGCATCAAAAGATGGATAATAAAGCCTTATTTACGATGAAAGTGAAGTTGGCAAGGAAAAAAATCGAGTGAAAACTTTAATTTAAATTTAGAATAAAATTAAGCTAATTAAATGTTGTTTTTCGTTCAATACAGGCTGGACTAAATTACGAAAACATGATGACAACAGAATTCAGTGAAAAAGTTGAACTTGCCCCAACCCTAATTACCACCCTTCTATTAACTCGCTCAGGATGTTTGACGATGAGTTGCCCTTTCATCCAAGCATGCGCGCGCAATGCATGTTTTCA
>FIZU01033014.1:0-10456 GCA_900064475.1 Pseudococcus longispinus
TGGACAAAAAATTTGGACAGAATATTTGAACAAAAAATTTGGACAAAAAAATGGACACTTTTTTAGGATTGACCCCAACCATTAGACATATCCATGTCAAAAGTTTTGAATTTTGAAAAATTACGAGCTTTTGACTTTTTCTTCAGGCCAAATTGAAAATATTGTTGGTCCTCGATGCTTGATGGAACATCTAGAGGTTACCCTAAAGGATTCCTAAAAGGTGAAGGGACGAATCAAAAATATAATTTCAATATATAAATTGTCTTTTGAAACTTTTTTTTTGTGGATTGAGTCAATTAGGAATACAATTATTTTTTTTAAATTCCCATTAGAATCATGTTTCGAATAAAAGTTAGCTAGGTACCTGTCAATTTGATTTCTGAATCAGGTTAGTATTCCCACAGACTTACTGCTTATCTCTCATCCACGTACTAAGTTCAATTTTAACAAAATCGAGAATTCCTAAACACCATTTAGGTCACCAAAATGTGAAATTTCAACGCACATACGTCATCCGCAGTCCGATATTCGGTTCGTGTAACACAAACGATGGCATTTAAAAAGCAAAAAACCTCATAGGTATTCTCATTTAGACGTAGCTCACTGCTCAAACCATATAGAAATAGAAACCTACGAGTAAATAGAGAACACGTACCTGCAATATTCGTTAAATGTTAAAACGTAACATTTATCTTCGATACAAGCCACACTATTAATATCCTTATGCTTAGACGCGTATAATTCGTAAGGCGATTCGCTGTGTATCGAATCGTGCTCCGTGTGTTCCGGTCTGTAGAACCAAAACAGCGACATCATCATTTCGCCTGCGCAAAAAAAAACACAACAAAATTGTAAATTTAGTACGGATTAGTCGAGGCGACGATGTCGACGTACACGAGTATTATAATGAGAAGGAAATGGAACCGAGAATCGAGATTCAGTATTCAAGGATAGGATATATTTATGCATAGAAGCACTCACCATCTTCCGGATCTTCCCACAGATGAGCCACTTTGGCGATGTAAGGTAAGTCAGACTTTTTACTGCCGGATCTCAGGAGTATGCAATCTTTTGGTTTAATTATGTCGCCGGATTGGTGCTTCATGGCGTGGTAACAGGTTCTTAGCACCTCGGAGCCTTCAGTCTGTGTGGATAAAGCGAAAAAAGGGGTTAGAGAGGGGTTTGAGTATGATTTTTATTGAGATATCGAGAAGCTTGTGTGATGGAGGATTCGTGTAGTCCCCCTCCTTTAAAATAAATGAAAGATTGGATCAAAAATTGAAATAAAATTAACATTGAATAGTATTCAATAGGTAGATGACTCAATTTGTGCAAAAGATCAACTTGTGATCATATATTTTGTCATTTGATCACAACCAAATTGTACTTGAACTTTTTTTTGATTTTTTGAGATGTTGATTCAAGATAGGGAGGGAACGACAGGAGGCCTTGGATAAGTGGGATCCAAAAATCAAGGCCATATTCGTGTTCAGAGTTTTCGAAAACATGCTTTTTGATATATCACACGCCTACGAACTTTTTTCTAAATTTCGACCCAAATTTGAGGGGGTGGTGCTCTTCCTCAGACAGAATTTCAATTTTGAAAACGACTCGTTGGTACTCACATTAAGAAAAACTTTCGACACGAACGGTTCTCCCAGCCAGGTCCAGCCATTGGACCATTTTAATTTACACAAAGCTCTTTTCTGCGTCAACGAGAGTAACTCAGCTCGTCTGATTTTCTCGGCGTTCTCCGCCTCGATCTTCTCCTCTTCGCTGCTTTTGGTCGACTTGTTACCCTTCTTTTTATTCTTCTTCTTGTTCGTCCATCTTTTACGTCTTAATCTGGGCGGTTTCTTGGGCTCTACGTGCGTCTTACATTGGCCCTGATCCGAGGTAGATTTCGACTCGGGCACCTCGGCGATTAACTCTTCGACCAAGGTATCCTTGTGTTGACTCGTTTGATCGACGGTATCTGGATCCTTCGATTGTATCTTCAGACTTTTATCTTCTTCGCGTTTCCTGAGCGGGGCCAGGTCTTCGGCTATGATCAACGAATCCGTATCTTTTTCGTCGAGTTTCTCCGGATCGACGTTGTTGACCACAGAACAAAGTTGCAAAGCTGACAGATAATTGTTTTTCTCGACGTCGACCGGTTTCTGATCGTCGACTACCAGCTCTTCCTCCAGTTTGGGTTTCTTGATCGGCAATTGGCTGTCTTCCGGCGGATGTATGATTTTTTGCACGTTTTCCCTCATCACCGGGTACGACTTGAGCATATCTTTATCGGGATCGTCGTCGAAACTTCGACGTTTCCTGTTCTGGTATTTCTTAGCCTTTGGGTCGTCGATCTCGATCACGTTCTCGTCGCAATATTCGGTCTCGCAGACCTCCATGATGGTCGGTTTAACCCTAGAGACGTAATCGGTCACCGAAGCTGCGGCGATCAATCCGACGGTATCGGAATTCTCGGAGACATCCGTATAGAACGGAGGTCGTCCGTTGATTCTGAAAGCGTCGACCATCTTCATGTTTTCATCTTGTTTGCAAATGTGTTTCGAAGAAGTTTTCCGAGCTTTGAATTTTTTCATCTTGAGCTTTTTCAACTCGGTTCGAGAAGAAGGTTTGAGACCGTTTTTGAACACGGTCTGGGTATCACCCTCGCTGGTGGTTTTACTAATCGCCAATAGCCCAGTTGTATCATAACTGCAGTCGGTGCTCTCGGACCAACATGATGGATTTTTGGCCGTAGCTATGGCCGGCGAAGGTGTTGGCCGGCATCCGGCGCTGCCACGAGCCGGACTGGGCAGGCTACGGATATCTTGCGGTTCTTTCGGCAACGATAATGCTACGGGCGATAGTGGGGTGCTGTGTTGTTTAACTGGCCCCTTACTGATGATACCAGTAAGCGGGCCAGTATGTCCGTTTTTTTGACACGTTTGAAGTGGACAAGGACAACTCGTTTCTGAAACAGAAAATAAACGACCAATTGTAATTGTTGTCAAGGTATAGTTGAAATTTTCTTATTGATTTCAAATATGATTAAATCGGTCGAAAAATCATGATACATAATTGTAAAAAATGTCCCCGAAATTAAAAACTGAACAAAAATCAGCAAAAATACCGTGAAAATTGTCCAAAAATTAAGAAAATTGTTGTAAATGTGGTAAAAATTGTTGAAGTATGAACAATTTATAAAAAAATTAAGATAATCCGGGATATTGGTGATTCTGGGACGTCGAAGACTGGAATGGAAAGCTTGGGGCAATTCCCAAAAAAATTGAGATAAGCCGGGATGTTGGAGAATCTGGCACGCTGGAGAGTCTGGGACAATTCCAAAAAAATTGAAGCAATCAGGGATGTTGAAGAATCTGAGACAGTTGAAAAAAATCGAGATAATCTGGGATGTTGGTGATTCTGGGATGTTGGAGAGTCTTGGAATTCCAAAAAAATTTAGATAATCTGGGATGTTGGAGGATCTGGGGCGCTGGAGAGTCTGAGGCAAATCCAAAAAAAATTCAAGTAATCTGGATTGTAGGGGGGTCTGCGCCATTCCAAAAAACCGAGATAATCTGAGACAAACTGGGATGTTGGAGGGTCTGAGATGTTGGAGAGTACGGAAATTCCAAAAAAATCGAGATAATCAGGGATGTTGGACGGTCTGGGATGTTGGAGAGTATGGGGTGTTGATGAGTATGGGATGTTGGAGGGTCTGAGATGTTGAAGGGTCTGGGATGTTGGAGAGTCTGTGGTGCTGATGATTCTGGGATGTTAGAGAGTCTGAGATGTTGGAGAGTCTGGGAATTCCAAAAAAATCGAGATAATCTGGGATGTTGGAGGGTTTAGGATGTGAGAGTGTCTGTGAATTCCAAAAAATTGAGATAATCTGGGATGTTGGAGAGTCTGGGGTGTAGATGAGTATGGGATGTTGGTGATTATGGAATATTGGAGGATCTGGGATGTTGAAGAGTCTGAGCTGTTGGAGAGTCTGGGCAACGCCAAAAAACCCGAGATAATCTGGGACCCTGGAGAGACTGGAACAATTCCAAAAAAATCGATATAATCTGAGATGTTGGTGATTCAGGGATGTTGGAGGGACTGGGATGTTGGAGGGTCTGAGATGTTGGAGAGTCTGGGATGTTGTAGAGTCTGAGATGTTGGAAGTCTGGGAATTCCAAAAAAATTTAGATAATCTGGGATGTTGGAGGGTCTAGGATGTTGGAGAGTACGGGGTGTTGATGAGTCTGGGATGTTGGAGGTTCTGGGATGTTGTAGAGTCTGAAGTGCTGATGATTCTGGGATGTTGGAGAGTCTGAGGTGCTGATGATTCTGGGATGTTGGAGGGTCTGGGAATACCAAAAAAAATCGAGATAATCTGGGATGTTGGAGGGTTTGGGCTGTTGGAGAGTCTGGGCCACGCCAAAAAACCCGAGATAATCTGGGACCCTGGAGAGTCTGGGACAATTCCAAAAAAAAATCGATATAATCTGAGATGTTGGTGATTCGGGGATGTTGGAGAGTATGGGATGTTGATGAGTCTGTGATGTTGGAGGGTCTGAAATGTTGTAGGTTCTGGGATGTTGGAGAGTCTGTGGTGCTGATGATTCTGGGATGTTGGAGAGTCTGGGAATACCAAAAAAAATCGAGATAGTCTGGGATGTTGGAGGGTTTGGGCTGTTGGAAAGTATGGGGTGTTGATGAGTCTGTGATGTTGGAGGGTCTGTGGTGCTGATGATTCTGGGATGTTGGAGAGTCTGGGAATACCAAAAAAAATCGAGATAGTCTGGGATGTTGGAGGGTTTGGGCTGTTGGAAAGTATGGGGTGTTGATGAGTCTGTGATGTTGGAGGGTCTGTGGTGCTGATGATTCTGGGATGTTGGAGAGTCTGGGAATACCAAAAAAAATCGAGATAGTCTGGGATGTTGGAGGGTTTGGGCTGTTGGAGAGTCTGGGATGTTGAAGAGTCTGGGCCACGCCAAAAAACCCGAGATAATCTGGGACCCTGGAGAGTCTGGGACAATTCCAAAAAAAAAATCGATATAATCTGAGATGTTGGTGATTCAGGGATGTTGGAGGGTCTGAGATGTTGGAGAGTCTGGGATGTTGTAGAGTCTGAGATGTTGGAGGGTCTGGGAATACCAAAAAAAATCGAGATAATCTGGAATGTTGGAGAGTTTGGGCTGTTGGAGAGTCTGGGATGTGGGAGTGTCTGGGAATTCCAAAAAACTGAGATAATCTGGGATGTTGGTGATTCTGGAATGTTGGAAGATCTGGGTTGTTGGTGAGTCTGGGATGTTGGAGAGTTTGGGCAATGCCAAAAAACCCGAGATAATCTGGGACCCTAGAGATTCTGGGACAATTCCAAAAAAAATCGTGATAATCTGGGATGTTGGAGTGTCTGTGCTATTCCAAAAAAAATTGAAATAATCTGGGATGTTGGAGTCCTGGGACAATTTCACAAGAATCTAGGTAATCTGAGATGTTGGTGATTCTGGGACTTTGGAGAGTCTGGGACAGTTCCAAATTAAATTGGGATAATGTGGGATGTAGGTGACTCTGGGATGTTGGAAAATTTGGGAAGTTGGAGAGTCGGGGACAATTTCAAAAAAATTATGGATATTGGTGATTTTGGAACGTTCAAAAGAGTAGGAAAATTTCGCAAAAATCGAGAAAATCGGGGACGATGGTGATTCTGATACGTTGGAGAGTGTGGGAAAATTTCCTAAAAATCGCGATAATCTGGGACATTGGTGATTCTGGGACGTTAGAGTGTCTGATACAATTCGTAAAAAATCGAGATGATCTGTGATTTTGTTGATTCTGGGACGTTGCAGAATCTGCAATATTAAAGAGTCTGGGGCAATTTCAAAAAAATTGGAATAATAAAGAATGTTGGTGATTCGAGGACGTTTTAGAATCTGGGACAAACAAGTATCCATTAAAATGGGGACATTGAAATTTTCACTAAATTCGCTTATAATATGGAAAAAACTATCAAAAAATCGCGAAAATCATTGGAAATGTGGTATCAACAATTTTCGAAATTATCACAAAAACCAGTGAAAAATTTTTTAAAAACATTCAAAAAATCATAAAATCTATCAAAAAGTCTCATAAAAGCTGCTAAAATTCTTCCAATATTTTCCGATAGATTTCTCATTTTCCGTCAATTTTGTCTCATCATTTCAAGTACACGTGACGATTCTTCATGTTGAGATGCCAAATGTGTCTTTAGTTTCTTTTCTACATAGTATGTTAATTTCTTTTCATGAATAAACTTTTCCAAGGTATCAAATATGTCATTTTTTAAACATATTGTCAGTTCCTGATGTGTCAACTTTTCCCCTTGAATGAAATTTTCCACCGTAGGTCAATTATAACCCTTCTGTTAATTTTTTCACACGTCTCGAACACGTGAATTTTTCACATTGTTTCACAAGTGCCACACACCAGTCCGACCGATTTGAAATTTTTTCGCAATCGAAATTTTCTCCTTCGATTATCAGCAGCTGTTACGATTGCGGCAATTAATTAGCATTTTAAATCGGATCGGGTTGATATATTCTAGCGATTTGTCGACGTACTCTTACGTGTATTTCGATATAGTCGTCGCGGCGAGTTGTTTTTCATATCTCGACAACTTTATGACACGCTCGGATTTACTTTAAAAGCCTTTCTGACGAAGTGCTTACGGATTTGTGATTAATTACGGTATGAAAAATTATCCTCGAAGAGAATATCGCGGTGTAGCTAAAAAGTTGCGTCGCGTCGGCCGCGATAACGTCTTAATGAAAAAGTATACGACGACATGCCAGTGAACAAGCACGAGACGAGCCGAGTATGCGTGCACTTTGACGCGTCTGTATATATGTATCTGGCGCTCGTATACATGTGAAACGATTAATTAAAGAGGATACCGAGCTATAATGCTGAGAAGAACGTACGACGAGCTTGATAATTCGTCGGCAGAGTGTACGAAATTTCGAGCGTATTAGTAGGCGGACGAGCCGAAGAGAAAATTTGTGCGGAGGCGCGACGAACAAGAGGGATGGGGAGTGCCACCATGCCATCGCCGACATTATTATTTCGTTAGAAAATTAATGCCGTTTAATTAAATCGGCATCGTCGAGATATTGCGGATGGTGCTGGCGTCAAATGCTGCTACAGGGATGTACGAGAAAGACGGAAGATGGGAGAGAGATGCTGGTGTTTTGACTGCGAGTTTGTACGCGTGTCCCTGTAAAATAAAGGATGTGGAATGCCGTTTGAGAAGGGTGTTCTGAGAGGTCTAATAAAGTCTGCGATGGTAATTATTTTTTGTAAAAAGTTTATGTTCTGGTACTCATTTTGCCTTCTCTTTGCCAATTCAGGCTGGCTGGTGGTCCTGCTAGTCTTGCTGGTCCTAAAAAAGTACTCACTGGTTTTCATTTGAAGGTAGTAGGTCTAGGTACAAATTTTTCAAAAAGTCAACTTGGAAAAATTTTCAGATTTCAAACGACTTTTTGGACTTGGAAAATTTTAAAAATTTCGCTGACTTCTAGACATTTTGTCACACTTTGGACTTTTTAAGCTGGGAGAATTTCAGAAATTCTGGCTTTTTGGGATTGGAAAAGTGGGTAGTTGATTTTTTGAACTTGAAAAAATTTACATTCGATGATTTTTACAAATTTTTCAAACAGCTTATTTGAATTTCAAAATTTTCAAAGGGCACATGATCAAGAAATCGTTATTACAAAAATTGTACAAAATGTAAAAATTGCTCCAATTTGAAAAAAAATTCTACGAAAATTACGTAAGAAGGATCAAAAAAATATAGAAATTGTCAAAAATCACGTAGAAGTTCGGGAAATATTCATAAAATTTCTTAGAAAATGGTAAAAATTCATAAAAATTGTTGAAAATGTAAAAAATGTTGAAATTCTCACAGAAACCAGTAAAATTATTGAAATTTTCATAAAAATCATTTAATGTAGTAATTATGATGAAAATCACCAGAAAATTGTCAAAAGTGCAGTTGAATTTCTCAAAATTTAATAAAAATTATATAAAAACTATCACACAATTATTAAAATTTTCGAGATTGTGATTAAAATTGATGAAATTTTCATAAAAATCAATTCAACTAGGTAATCGAAAATTGTGCAAAATGTTGTTAAAATTGCTCAAATTTGCAAAAAATGTGGTGAAAATTGCATTTAAAAAGTAAAAAAGTTGAAAAAATTGTAGAAAATCTCATTAAAGTTGAGGAAATTTTTATAGAATTTGTTGAAAAAATATCGTCAAAAGTTCAAAAGTTAGTCTGATCCAATACAATTTTTGCCTGACAAAATATCTAAAAGTAACCCTGATATTTTTTAGCAAAAAAAATCGTTTAATTCTCAAAAATTTTGCTAGTCCAGCAAAAAGTCAATTGAAGTCTAATGTCTGACAAAATGTCCAAAAGTCATAGTCGAGAATTTGTGTGACTGATTTTCAGACTGATTCAATGCAATTTCTATGATACAAACTGTCTAAAAGTCAGTGAGATTTCCAATTTTTTCACAAACTGCAAGAAGTCGTTGGAAATCTCAAAAAAAATTTCCAAGTTCAAAAAGTTAAGTCAAATGTCCGACAAAATGTCTAAATTTTCCAAATGCGAAAAGTTCAAAAATGCCTGAAGAAATATCATAAAGTCATCGAGAATTCAGAATTTTTCCAAATACAAAAAATCGTTCGAAATTTCCAAAATTTTCCAAGTCCAAAAATAATAATTTCTGAAAAATGTCTAAAAGTCAGAATCTATGAAATTTTCCAATTTCAAAAAGTCAGATTAATCCAGCGTAATATAATATGTGACTTTTAGAAACTTATGCACTTTTAAAAAATAATTCAGATAAAAATCTACCTATCTGACAAAGGTCTAAAATTCAGTAGAATCTCTGAAATTTTCCAAGTCCAAAAAGTCTAAAGTAAGAAATCCAAAAAAAAAAGTGTAACAAAATATGTAAAAGTCAGCATCATCTCTGAAGTTTTCTGTTCAAAAAGTCGTTTGAAATCTGAAAATTTTTCTTCCAATTCCAGAAAGTGTAATGTCTAACAAAATGTCTAAAAGCCATCGAATCGAAATTTTTTCATGTTCAAAAAAAGCCTTAAGTCTGACAAAAAATGTCTAAAAGTCATCGTCGCGGAATTTTGTGACGAAATTTCATCAAGGAATTTAGTGACTTTTTCATGCTAAAAGGTAAAAAAAATTATGATAATTTTTGACAATGTAAACAAAATTTCAAAAATGCATTATAATTATTGAAATAAATTTTCCGATAAATTGAATGATTTTATGAAAATTCTTACAATGTTTTGATAATTTTCGATAATTTTAATGGTTTTCCGACAATCTTAACAACAATTTCGACGATTTTCACTTTTTAAAAAAAATTTTGTTACTGGTTTTTAATTAACAATTTTTTCGTGATTTTTTTCCCACTATTAACGATATTTTTGACTTTTTATCACAATCTTTTGACCATTTTTATCATGTTTTAATAATTTTTATGAAAATTCCAACAAATTTAGCCAAATTTTAACCACTTTTGAAATATTTTAAATGATTTTCATGAAAATTTCTAGATAACTCAAATCCTGGGCAATTTTGTTATTTGAATAACTTTGAAACATTTTAGACAGTTTCTATGTACTCAATTTCAATGTCTAATAAATTGGCTAAAAGTCGGAGTCATCTCTCTGAAATTTTCCAACATCAAAAAATGGTTTGAAATCTCAACTAGCCTTAAATTTTTCCAAGTTCGAAAAATCAGCTGACCACCTCATAAATTTTTTCTCAAGTCCAGACAGTCAGAATATCTAGAATTTTTCCTTGACCAAAAAGTCAGGTTAATTCAGTCTCTTGAAAACAATTTTTCAAAAAAATTTAGCTAAAAAGATATCTGAAAAAATTCTAAAAGTTATAGTCCAGTAAAATTAGATCAAAAAAGAAGAAATAACGGAAAAAAAAGGTAGCAGGTATTTTTTTGCAAAAATGTGTTGAATGAGGTCCCAATAGTCACCACACAAAACCCTCGGCTCCCAGCTGGCGGGGCAACTCCCCCGGGGGGTGGAACGTCTCCCCATTTTTCGTTTTTTGCAAATTACGCGAGAAGTTAGAGAGATAATGCAAAATGAGTGATATAATAAAATAATCTACATAAAATTTCCTATAAAATGATACCATGCATTGCTCCCATCCTCCAACATAAGTCTCACAAGGGGGTGAGGAAAATGGAACAAGTTTTTAAAAAAGTCGTTTTTCATAAATAACTCGAAAATTTTCATGAACAGGTAAAATTAGTATAGAACAAAAAATATTCCACGTAAAATTTTCCATAAAATGATGCAACTTGATTTTAGCACCTCCCCCCTCCCCCTCCCCCTCCCCCAAAATTGAATGATACAAAGAAAAGTTCTGAACAAAAGTTGTTCC
>FIZU01033020.1:0-27630 GCA_900064475.1 Pseudococcus longispinus
GGGGGGGGGGGGTCAAGGGGTGTGCGTAATATGTACACGTATGCTTGTTAATACGTGTATGTTTGGTATACCAGTACAAGTGCATTTTATACGTTAAATGAAACTTTTCGCCGGTAAAATCACAACAAAACCGTTACCATGACATCGAAATGGAAAATTACAGTGGACATGGTCGACACGTTTTTTCTTTCTCTTTCTACCTTTAAATATTATCGCTTTTTTAGCCATTTTCACTCGACACATACACGTTGGATGGATGCAGAGTGCGGAGTGGTGGACGTTGAGGGTAAATGTTTGAAAAACGTGACCTAAACGTATCGAATTTGAGAGATACTGCTTATTTCCACGAAACTTATTAATATTAGCTACCCTCGCGTTAACCCTTTACTCGTGTATGCGTGTTCCTTGGACGATGACGCCTTTGGTCGAGAGATTATACAATATGTATTTCAAATTGCATACCGTGTAGAGAAGGAGTAAAACCGCGTCGAGGGTTTTGTTGGTCTTGACGAAGAAAACCAAGGAATTCTGTACATAATTACGAGTATTTCTATAGGTAAAAAATATGACACAGATGAGCAGTAAAATTATGGTCGACGACACGCGATCCACGTCACATGGAGTACCTACGATCGTATACAGTTGTCGAAGACACGATTTCTAAATTACCATGCCACTCGCGTATATTGTCGTAGTGGTCGTCGGGTATTTTTTAATAATTTAAAACCCCTTCCCCATCCGTCGGATCGACGATTGTTGTTTCAACGAGCAACTTTTCCCTTTTTCGGTTAATTATTTAAAACGTATCGGAAAAAGTTGGTCGCCTTTGCCATGGCAAAATATACCGAGGATATGGGTTTTGAAAAAAGAAACAATGACAAAGAGAACGACGGGGGTAAAAAACGACAAAATAAGATACCATTTTCAACTTTATTAACCAGCGAAAATTTTCGATTTAAAAATTTATATCATCGAGGAATGTACAAAAGTAGAACGTCGCGTTTAATGTCGTGCAAAGTTTATAATATTTATACGACTTTTGTACGACTTTTCCAGTTACACGAATGACCAACTCGATGACAAGAATTATTTATTAATTATTACGTTCTATTCGTATATATACTTATGGGTTTGTTGGTAGGTTGGTCTCCCTTATTTTTTAATTTTTATTTCCAAACCTAGAAGAAAATAAATCCATTAGGTGAAGTTTTTCAAAATAAAAGTATAAAGTTTGGATTACGAAACGTGCGGAGCAGACTAGACGAATTTAAAAAAAATTGCAACTATCGAAGGATACCGAAATTCCCAATCTGTAGAATCTCGGTTTCGATATCGGTTTCAAGGACGAATCGGATTTTCCTATCGGACTAGTTACCAACTGGCTCCGAGACTGAAATAGAGCGTGCAATTTATCGCCTATGCGATGTAACTTTTGTCTGGAGTGTTCTTTCGAGCGTTACGTAATTTTTTTCGCCGAAAACGAGGTTTATTTTGTCATATTTTTGGGTAGATTTCGTAACGATTGATTGAACAGGTCTAGCTTGAAAATTGCCTTGATTTTTTGAAGTGAAAACGTGTTGGTTTTTCTTCGATTTTAATGCAATGGTCGATGGAAAAAAAGTCGTCCTATCTTCGTTGCTGTAAGGCCCCAATTGAAAAAATTTTCAAACAAAAGTTGTAGATTAAGATGCTGGGAATAATTTCGGTTATCACAAAATTTTCAATTGGACCCCTTCCTCTCCTCCTATGTTGCGTAATTGCCATTTTTCTAAAGCTTCTCTTTTTCGAGGGTTCCCTCTTCCAAAAAATCTGTATTTCTGTACCGAAGGCCCCAATCGAAAAAATTTTCAAACAAAGGTTGTAAATTGAGATGCTAGGAATGAGTTTAGTTGTTACAAAAATTTCGATTGGACCTCTCCCTTCCCTCCAATTTCCCATAATACGAATGAAAATCATCCGAAGATTTGCATACGTACCTATTATTCGTAACTCGAGGAGAGGGAGGGGTCCAATCGACATTTTTGTAATAATTAAAATTATTTTAAGGATTTCAATCTAAAACTTTTGTTTCAAAAATGTTTCAAAAGCAGTCTTAGGGGCAGAGATAGGAAACTTTCAAGAAATAGGGGTGGCCCCCTTGAAATCTTCTTTCAATTTAAACGAGGCGATAACTTTTTTTGTTCATTTTGGAAAAATGAAAACTACCTGCGTATAAATATATTCGTGTCCAAAATTTTTGGAAGCACTATTTTTTTTAAATTTCAAAATAAAAAAACTTGTTTTAATCCAAATTTGTAATACTTTTTCGAACTATCTTGTTTAATCCAATAAAAACCAGTTTCGAAGGAATTACAAAACCGTACCTCAAATTTTCCCAATTTAATGACCAAAAATCGACTTCGTATAATTTTTACGAATGAAAATTTCAAAAAATTAAAGAATAATCACTTGGCACTGTAGCAATTGCAGTTTTGGACTTGGGCAAGTTTTTCTTGACGAATAGTTTTGTGAATTTTATCGAGTTTCAAGGCTTAGTTGTAATTCAACTTTCGGACCTCGAGTGGTTTCCTCGTTAGGAAAATTTATACGTATAAACAAAGTTGAAGGTTACTGTACGAAGACATTTTTTCATTAGTTCACTCGATCGTATTGTATTTGAAGTACGTACTATACGTAGGTGATGTCGAAATACGTTTCGCTCCCCTCTGCCGTTTTCCTAGCCTCTTTATCTTTTCAATTCAACTCTTGAATTTCAGTATATTTTCGACTCGATTAAAAATAGATCTGCTAAATTGAATTATTACGTTTCAATTGAGTGAAATGAACGGTGTTTTTGTTGTTATTGTTGATATTGTACGTTTATTTTATTGATCGTTAGCCCCCCCTCCCCCTAAATTGAAGTATCACGTCGAATGGAGTAAATTTTGTTCTAATTTCTGAGAACTCGCGACATATATCTGGTTATTTATGTGCTCGATTTTTTTTTTAGTATGTCGACCATTTTGTTTTCTTTTTTTTTGCACGGCAGTCCTATTCTTTTCATAATTACGTTGAGAGGTGTCAATTTTTCCCATTATTTGTTAATTTTTGATGGAATTTTGATTGTAGGGTACTCTTTCTTTACCGATATGGCAGATTTCGGGGTGAGATGATAGAGGATTTGTGATTTTCCAGTTACGATAATGTAAATTTAGTGATAAGATGAGTCTTATCAATTTTGGTCGATTTTTTACGTTTTATTTCACATTGATATCGATTATTACCGCCTTCCCTCTCTACATTTTACTTCAATTGGTTGCATTTTACCAATTTTAATCGACTGAAATTTAGATACATCTGCTTGAGTTCATGAACTCATATTTACATCCTGTTTCCTTCATTTTTCTCAGAATGACTAATGAAAATTTTCAAACTTGGTGAGAATTTGCCATTTGTTTTCAAACCTCGTACGCGATTAATGTCAATGGA
Source organism: Pseudococcus longispinus (assembly GCA_900064475.1). Lineage (NCBI taxonomy): Eukaryota > Metazoa > Arthropoda > Insecta > Hemiptera > Pseudococcidae > Pseudococcus > Pseudococcus longispinus. Next base: position 3,469 of record FIZU01033020.1, read on the forward strand.
ATGTTATACGCGTTCGTTTGTTTATTGTACAATTTTTCGCGAAAATTTATTTATATTCTCGTCATAAACGTATGTAATAATTGCCAAAGGTTTGTACGAGTCTTGCCAAATGGTCAACAACGAACGTATATGTACGAGTATGTATATTTGTACACGACTTCGCAGCTGATATATTTGCAGGCAGGAAGGCAGGGAGAAGGGTAAAACTAAACGCGAATGAATGAAAATTCTCTAACACGTGTATTTTCGTATAGTATTCTGCGAGACTGCAGAGAGGAGGAAGTACAAAAATAATAGAGAAGTTATAAATGGACTCGCCTTTGTTTGTTCCGAGAGTATAAATGAGTAAATGTTTATTATTCGAGTATGAGTTTACAAGTTGCCATCGTTTATGTGGCGATGACGAGATATTTTTTGTGTTAAGACTTCGAGAAAAACTATTCCAATGCATTGATTATCGTTCAAACTCAGATTGGTTCGATTTGATGTGGCGACGAAGACGAGCGAAATGGGTGGTTTTTCATCGTTGCCCTTCAAAATGTAATCGCGAGTGAGGGGTCAGTGAAATGAGATAGTATTTCGTTGTGTTATGATTTTTCGAAAGATGATATAGAATTTTCATTCGTTAGACACACGAAATGTTAAAATCAATATTGAAAATATAAAAATTAACGCCTCCAGTCGAATTCTCATATAAATTGAAGTACATGCATACAAAAGTTTATGATGCATATGTTTGTATGCTGCACAGTATTCGATAAAATAAAGTACATACTACGAACAGATATGATTTATATAGGTAGACGTACTATGTGGAGATTTTTTTTCATCTTTGCTTCGTTTTCTGAACAAAGAAATCTATTTATGTTCGTCGGAGCGATAAACGGTGTAATCTTTTGGAAAATCAGGTCCTCCGCTGTGAAAAGGCTGAAATTTTCAGCGTTTTCTTGGCCTAGCTGCGGCTTAAATATGTAGCGTGCCCTTTTAATTTCCCATATAAACGGCAGGGTTAGCCGCCGGAGTCTCGTAGACGAGTCGTAGTCGCGTTGCGAAAGGAAACCGGCGGCATGGATGACGTCACATTTTGCCCTGCTCCCTCGACCTCTTTTTATAACATTCGCTTGTAAAGATTTTGTTCTTTTTTTGAACTTTTTCTTGATGTAGTAGGCGCAGGGTGGTATTTCGCTGGTAAACTTGTGTGAGGTCCCCCTCCCCCGCTGATGTTCCCCTCCGCCTGCAGTTCGGTGATTATTTCGATATTGATAATTATGTCCTGAAATATTTTTATAACGTTTTGAATTATGAAATTGAGCTATTTTCGTATCTAAATAGAAACATTTGACCTTCATTGTAAAATTTTGCAGACTAGACTTTTATATTGAAAGGCTGCGAACATTTTCATTTAAGTATTACAGGCATGTTAAGTGGTTAATTTTTTCATCGTTAGCTTCCTTTTTGTTACGTTTTTCACGAATTTCACGTAGGAAAAAACTGAAAAAAATTGAAAAAAAATTACGAGTCAATTTTTAAAAAATTTGGTGATTTTTTTTCATGCTGATGTAAGGTTTATCCTATCTCCCTTTTAAAAAATGTGGAAAACTTGAAGCAGAAATAGTGGTTAAAGTTGGCGAGATTTTATAAAAATAATTTATATTATACTTAATGTTGTGAAATTGGTCAAGATATCATGAAAACCATCGAGAATTCCGTTGAAGCTTCTTGAATTTTCATAAAAATGAGAAAAACTTGTTGAAAAAGTCAGAAAAATCACAGAAAGTATCGAAAATCTCGCTCAAATGGGAAAATATTTCTAAAATTCGTTGAAGTATGTTGTAATAATGCTAGAAATGCCATGCCATAAAAAACGTTGCAGTATTTAATATTTCTCATCAAAATCAGTAAAAATAACGCAAAAATGGTAAAAAATCATAAAAATTTAGAAATTCTGAAAATTTTAGCAGTTTTTACAAAACTTTGACGAATTTCATGTTTTTTTAACAGTTTTTTACAATGTTTTTTGTAAAAATTTCGACTATTATACCATTGGTCAATTTTTTCTTATTTCAAATAATTTTAGTAAAAATGTTGACAAATTATACGAGATTTTCGACAGTTTTTAATCATTTTTTGGCCATTTTTACGATTATTTTTACCAATTTTTATGAAATTTTCGGCGATTTTCATAATTTTTGGACCGTTTTTACAATATTTTCACTGATTTTCGTCACCAGTTCGGCAATTTTAGCAACATTTTCGACAATTTTCATACTTGTTTGACACTTTTTTTCGTATTTTAATTATCCTTATGAAAATTTTCAATCGTTTTCTAATTTTGTAGTCATTTTTACGATATATTCACCGATATTTATGACGATTTCAAGAAATTTTATCACATTTTAAACAATTTTCACAATATTTGCATTGATTTTTACGAAATTTCTGAACATTTCAACAACATTTTTCACAATTTTAAAGTTTTTTTTTGACCATTATAATGCAATTTTGAGTGATTATGAAAATTCTAACGATTTTTACTATGTTCGAACCTCGAACCACTTTTATAATCTGGAATTTTTTTGTCTCCCAGTCATAAGACATATCGATGTAAATACGCATGAAAATTTGCGTTTTATTGTTATTTTTTTGAACGAAAAATTGTTACCAAAGTTACGTTTGGGGGGGATGAGTTGTGATGCTCGTTATTTGCAAAGTTTCGATCCATTCTCTCTCTATGCTTCTATTTTACAAGTTTTTGCCCAAAAAACACCTGTGTCGATGAAATTTTGATTTTTCATCCAAGTTTTCTAGTATGAATTGAGTTCTTATGCAAATTTTTAAAATCAACAAAAAAGTTCTAAGATGAAAGTACCTACCCATTTTCAAAATTTGAAATTCTTTTCTCGATGAATAATTTTAGGGAGAAAAGAATTCCAAATGTATGCACTGTGAGTCTATTTTCCATTTTGCAGGAATTAAATAAGATGTTCAGCTATGGGCGAATATTCTACGTATTTTTCTGTCATTTTTTGCTTGGTTGTCTGGCGCCTTCAAAATAGAAAATAGACCAAAACTGCATACGATTTTTCTTTTAAGCTGCGTGGGCTAAGTACCATTTATAGTAACGACTTAGAAAATTCTTTAAAAGTTTCTGCGCTCTAAAGTGGTCCTTAGCCCCTTTAAATTTTGATATGAAGCAAAAAATTATCAGGACAAAATATGTTCGGGTTTCAAAGTGTAATTCGATCCCATTTTTTTGTTTTACAATATTTTGTCGAAATTTACGTTTGTAGCCTCTTCAATTTTAAAGTTGGGCAAAAAATCGTAGAATAAGAATAAGCTCAACTTTCGATGTATGTATCTCTCGTATTGTAAAACTCGATTAACACGAGCATGAGAAATCTTGTTATAATTCGCATATTGTTATCAAAATGCCCACCGGAATTTTGTCGGTTAGTGGAAAATGTAAAAGTTCTTCAAATACTATTAAAATTGGACAAAATATTGCAAAAAGGTAAAAATATTGTAAAACTGTGTGGGAAAATGTCTAAATTTTCTTCAAAATTATCGTAAAAATTGGTGACATACTATTACGTTGTAATTAAGGCTCTTATTTATAAATTTTACCATCAATAGAAGGCGAAGTAATAAAAGGGTTTTCAATTTGGGTCGAATTTCAAAAAGCACATGAAAATTCTGTAAATCATTAAACTACCCTCCCCCCCCCCTTCCATGCGAAATATTTTTTAACTGAAATGACTGTAAGAAACTTTTGGCCTCACTTAATGATTATGAGGAATGAGGACGGTTTCAGAATTTCGTGATTTTTTGGGGTACCCAGATAATATTTTCATTGAGGAGAGGAGGGAAGCTGAAACAGTTTTCAAAGACATTTTATATTTCAAGTGAGAAGTATTGTAAGTTTGTAACGTATTCAATATTTTTTCAATTTTAACAACTTTATTCCATTATATTTGAAAAGGGTAAGCTGAAACCCCTTTTATTTTTCTGCTGGAAATGTTTAGTACATTTTTAGGCTCTGCATCGTTGTTTTTTTTTCAAATTGGATCATCATTCGATTAATATCAAAATTTCTGACTCGAAAAAATTCTTGTTTGATCCAAATTTTTCGTAAGAGCAGTTGTTCCTCGACCAACCCGATTACATCCAAATTTTACTAATTTTGTATATTCTCGAGTGATTGGTTTTATGCCTAAGTCCCCCTCCCACCCACTGTGGATTTTCATTCAAAATTGAAAAATTTTCATTTTCTAAATTATCAATTTATTCCAAAAAAGCAATTGCCAATTGAGACTTGATCTCTCCTTCCCCCTTCCAACATAATTTTAACCAGATTGAACATTCGATAAAGCAGGATTACATTTTTTGTACGTAGTACGTTGGCAAACTGGTATTTTTTCACCCTTGATGTAAAGGGCTACTTTGAAGGGCTTCTTGAATCAACCGAAGCAGGTACATGGTCGAAGCACAAGTTGAAGAAGAATGGGTCAGGTTTGCCATTGCAAGTGACGGAGATGTTGAGTGAAAGGGTTGAATACGGAATAGTGTACCCTTCGGTATGATTGTCGTTCGCGAAAGGAGAAAACCAAGCAAAGGGAGAGACCTCGAGAAACAAATCCTCTCCCTATCGCCGCCAATCCATCGTTGGCCAAAGAAAAATACCGGTTGATTCTTGTATCGCGTGATCGCGTGCATCAGTCTGGTGTCGGTTTGTTTTCCCGTGCGCTGTTTCCACGGTTACCCCGGCTGTGGTAATATCGCATTCCGCCCTTTTTGGAGCCGGCCGAAGCGCCCCCTTTGATCGGTACCGTCGTAATGATACATACGAGTATATAACGGGGGACAGAAAACGATGGCGATTCGGAAGGCGGAACGATTTTGAATATTTCACGAAGCGGTAGCCGATGTAATTTTCTTTTTACATTTTTGTTTCGTTTTTTTTGCTTTTTTTTCTGTTTTGTTTTACGATATTTTTAATATTGAAGACCCTGGTTGAGTATATAATCATCGAGTCGACCGAATGATATTCCAAGTTAGCTTTGGTAGACAATCGGTAATGGACGAGTGATACGTGTTAACGTTATTCAGTTGTTGGTTTTTATCGAAATGGTCGCATAGTCCGCGTTATGCAACGTATACGTTTTCTTTCGTAATTCTCGATCCTTTCTTTTACCATTTTAAACGATACATGGAATTTTTTCGCTCGAACATCGGAATAAAAAAAGCAAATACGACCGGCGTGGCATGGCAGCTACAACGTCGAGCTGTTTTTTCGTACACGTAGTTGACAGTGTTTGAAGAGGTTAAAAGTTCTTTTTTCTTTTTTTTTCTCCATCTTTCTCTCTTTTTCCATCTTCATCGACGTGTCTGCGTTACGTTAACTCTTCTTCTTGGTCGTATAAGTTGCAAACTTGGCGAGTTGATGATACTTAGCCGTTGATTGACGAGGGTGCTTCTACCACGGTGCACTAGCAATTCGACGACGAGGTGAGTTGCGTAGCTTTTGTTTTTATTCAAAAGGTTAGGAATTTCGAAGGTTTTTACGTGTTTTTTTTTCGTGTTGTTTTTTTCTCTCCTCGATCTCTCTCTTTACTTACCCTTATTTCTATATAAATTCGGTGATTATAAGCGAAGTAGAGTTTTTTTTTTTACGAGGGATTGCTTCTTTATCGTGTTTTTATCGCGTGTACCGCAGTCGTTATAAAGTATCGATTTTTGTTTGCTGTTTTATTTGGTATTTTGTTTTGCGTTTTTGCCCCCCTTGGTTTTTAAATCGTCGAGGTGTAATTTAATTAGGTGAGATTACTATGTGTGATTTGTGTTGTGGTCGGAGTGATAGAGGAAGTTTTTGTCAAAGTGGGGATATTGCAGGTGATATTTTTTCTTTCGTGGGTAAAAATTTGAGAAGATTTAGTGAGAAAAAAATTTCCAAATTTGTGCAGTTTGGAGTATTCCTGGAATTTTCCAACTCGACAAGTCAGAATTTCAAAAGTCAGATGTCTCAAAATTTCATAGCTTAAATAACCATAATTTTCAATTTTTCCTAAATTTTAAACGTAAGAATCTCCCAATGAGTTTTTGGACCCGGAAAATTTTAGAGATTTTTAATCGCTGAGCTTGGAAAAGATCGAAGGTTCTGATTTTTTTGATTTAAAAATTAGGCATAGAACATATAGTTTGAAAAAAAATTATAAAAAAGTTGAAAAGAAAGTCCTAATCAATTTTGAGTCAAAGAGTCAACTCCGGAGTTGAGAGTAAAATTTTGGGCTCGTTTCACAAACATCGAAAAGAGTTAATTCCTTCAACGCGGAGTTGAAAGGAGTTATAACCTCGTTTCTAACTCTTTTTTTGACCAAATTATTAAGCCTCTGTCATAGTTAGAAAGAATTTTTTTTTAATAATTCGGGAAGGGCAGAATTGAGATATCGAAATTTGAAAAAAAAATCGAGTGTTATTCTTCTTACTCTTAATATAGATGTGAAAATTCATCCATTTTGGTTACATGGACTGAAGAAATTCCCAAGAACCAATTTTTTGGATTTTTTCAAACCCTACCTCGGATTTTTGAAGTAATTAATAACTTATACCCTAATAATAAAGGATTACTAGAATTCTACAATTGACTAATTTAAAAAATAGAAATCACTGAAAGAGTTGAGAAAATGATTCAACTGTTTTGCTTCCAATTCCGTAGAAAAAAGAGTCAGCTCCTGAATATGATTCCATCAATTTCGAAAAGATTCAAATCCTCCAAAAATCGGAGTCGACTAATTAACTCTTCTAACTCTATTTGAAGTCAAGCCATGTCTTGCCAATATACCTGATATTTATTTTAAAAATCATGAAAATCGACGTTTGGTCGGTTTGATACTTTTTGGTTACTTTTTTCATGAAAAATGATGGGTCAAGTTACTAGATGTCTAATAAGTGCTGAAAGTGCTAAACAAGTCATATTGTCCTACATTTGATAAAGTGATGCTTAAAATCAAAAAGTACTGAATTTGGCTCAAAAGTCCTGCATTTTTCGCTTGAAATTCATTAAAAATTCGTTGTGTTCCAATTTATCAGTTTGAAAAAAAATTCAGCTTTTGAATTTTTTAATAAAAATTTTCGACCTCGATTCACTCGAGCTTAATAAATTATTCATTTTAATAACCTAATAATGAACATTTTTCATAGCATTTCTGCAAAAATCTCAATTGGGGGTTGATTCGTAAACTAGGAAGTAGGAACCCATCCAGCTAAAAATGTTGAAAAATTCTAGAAAAGCCCTTGAAAAGTAATGAATTTTGTTTTGAAAATTTTGTTAGACACCTTGAAGAGTTACTTTTTTTGGAAGAATTCAGTTATGATGCCCAGAATAGATCATGTGAAATTGCAATTCATTGTAAATGAAGCGTAATCGTGCTGCGAAGTAAATAACATTATTTAGGTCTTTTGAGACGATAGAAAGAAATTTCAAATTTGACGAATTTAGTTTTTGGCTATGAGCAAAGCAGGAATTCAAATTGGAGAATAGAAAAATTAGTGAAAAAATCCACCTACCTATGCCAATTTTCAGCCAAAAAATGTCTCGACTTTTTCATTTTCCCCATTACACTCAAGTTCATTCTGATAATGCAGTTTTCAAATGGTAAAGGAAGGTAGAGGGGAGTCGATTCGGGGTTCGCTGCGGAAACTACTATTAAAGTATATAGGAAGAGAACAACCATCGTCACATTTTTGCTCTTTTGTTACATTTTCTTGATTAGATAAAAATTTCGAAGAACATAGGGTGCTCGTGGAAAGAGTAAGGTGGTAACGACTACGTGGAAAAGAACATACCAGGCTCAGTAAATATACCAACCGAGAAATGTGAAGTGTTAATTACGTTGACCTGAGCCGCGAGTCGGTGTAAAGTTGAACTTTTTCAAATTAAATTGTGTTTCGCCGGGGTGGTTTCTTTGTTCTTTATAAATATCCGTTTCTGTTCTACTTACATTTATATTATGTAATCATACTCTCACATATGTTTGTATTGGACTTGAACATACACGACTAAAGCGTATGCGGGCTTAAGTCGCATCGTCGTTAGGCCAAGGTTCGCCTTGAGCGAGTTGAAATTCTGCGCTTTTTTTTCCTCGTCTTCTTTGTCGAAGGCTTGCAAAGCCATCCCACCCATCGCTGGCAAAAGCTGCGGCGGTGTTTATTTTGAAAACGCCGAAATGAGCAACGTGTTAGGATACGGTGACCTGGTCGCGGGGATAAAAGGATACCGCGAGGAGGGAGTGCAGTGGGAGGTCGAGGCACGAAGATGGCTAAATTCTGTACTGTGCGGTATACACGGTATGTTGGAGAAAGTTTTTTCATTCGGTGTATAAGGTCGGAGCGTTCGCTATTTCCCTGGAGCTTTTTCTTTTCTCTTTCTCTGGCTCTGGCTCGATGTACAGAGTAAAGATTGTACAGACGTAGTGGTCGTTTTGTATTTCTGTGTAAGGCCTCGTACTCGTTCCCATATGACGCATGCTATAAGTATGCAGTCCCGTATTATTCGTACGAAGAATATAGCAGAAAATTGTACGAGGTAGTTTTCGACAACGATGTCGCGGTTGCTGCAGCTAAGGCTAGTTCCTGGCTGTTGTTGATTATTCTCCTGGTTTTTTTTCTGTTTTTTTGGTAAAGTGTGTTTTGTAGGTGTATTCGGTGTAATGTGGGCCCGAGTATTGCTGATCGATTTTCCTGTCTGAGTTTTTTCACGATTCAGCATTAATACATGAAAAGAGGGTATTCTAAGTGAACTGATTGTATTTCTGATTATGAATTTGTTACTTAAAGTGATTGAAATGTTATCAAAATTTATTTTAGAGAACTATGTATTCTAATCGATGACATATGCAATGTCCATAGACTTGGTATATCGTCAAGATCTTGTAACAATGTCGTCCAAAAGTTCTTCATCTCGATGTGATGGCGATTCGAATAATTTTTTTGTGTCTTTTTAGTAATTTTTATTGCCTTTTGGAAAATTTTGCAACACTTTAGGCATAATCAATGACGCCTGAGACTTCTTCTTCATTTTTTCTTACATTTTTCGAACAAGTTTTGTCAAAATTTTACCATTTTTTCAATTTTTATAGAATTTTTAACGATTTATTTGTTAGAAGCTTTTACGATATTATGACAATTTTCATGATACCTTGAACAGTTTGTAGCATTTTTCGGGTTTTTTGATAACTTCTGTAAAAGTTGTGAAAATTTTCCCAAAAATTATTTGAAATTTGAAAAAATGATCAAGTATTTGAGAATTTGTCATAAAAAATAATAGATTTTTTTAAAAATTGAAAAAAAAAAACATGAAAACTGTCAAAAATTTCGTAAAAATTGTCTAAATTTTCTGAAAGGTCGTTTGAAATATGAAAAAAATGAAACTAGATTCATGAAAATTGTCGAAAATTTTGTTAGAATTGTCAAAAATCATGAAAATGATTGAAATTGTTGCGAAAAGTTTTAAAGTTGCCATACAAATGAGTGGACACATCGTAGAAAGAACCAAAAAATCACAAAAACTTTTGATAATCTCGCAAAAAAAGATGAAATTTTCAAAACAATTCAATCGAAATATGATACCATTGATTAAAGAATTTTTTATGTTGTCTAAAATGTTGTTTTAAGTGTCGACATTTTCAAGTAAGGAATAAAAGTCCAATTATCATAAAAATGATCGAAAATTTCGTAAAAATTATAGAAATCTGTAAGAAATGCGCTGAAAACCACGTAAAAACCCTCAGAATTTTCACACATTTACCTCTTTTGACCAGTTAATTTTTGATTCCGTATTTAAATGTTATCTACTTTTTGTTTTTCATTTTTTTTGCCCTCAATGTAATACTAATGCATGTTGTCACTGTCAGTGGCATATTTGAGGGAGGAGTGGCAGGAGTTGTAAAGCCTCCCTTTGACGAGTGAAAATTTGAAAAAAATTGAGAAATTTTATAACCTTTAAATGGCTGTTTCCTTCCTTGCTTCGTTTAAGCACAATATTTTTAGGTAGTTACATATGTATTTAATGAAATAAAAGATGTTTTATTTAATTGCATATGAAATTTTTATTTTGTAAAAACGTACCCCCCCCCCCCAGATCGTTGAAAAAATAACTGAAATCATTTTTATTTCTTTTAATTTCAATTAATTAATGAATATTTTTGTTTTGTTTTGTTATAGGTAAGTACCTGTGAAGAAATTCAAATAAATAGTTGATTGTGTATGTAGATTTGTGGAATCATATTCGTAATTTTTATGTAAAAGAAAAGCTCGTGAAGTAAGTTTGAAAAAGTAAATTATGTTCTGCTAGAAAATTGGTAGCAAATGTGAAATTTATCACTTATGGTCTAAAAATTGTCTTCAAATGACCGATTTCAAATTCAGTTTTTGAATTTTCATTCATGAAACCTATAAGATTTCCATGGAAATTATTAAAGTTATATTTATTGCAAAAAATATAATATGTATAAATTTTTCAAAAGTCGTTTCACATTCATATAAAGTGTGAAAAAATACATTAGTCGCAAACCACGACTTTCTGGTGTTTCAGGGGTTCCAAAAATATCGAAAACAAAAAAAAGTCGAAAATCAAATTTATCAAATTGAAGCCTAAGATTTCATCGAGGTGTAATTTTGGCTGAATGGAGGTCTTTTAGATGCTCTTAAACCATCACAAGATTTTTGTGGTGAATAAGAAGAGTATGAAATGGAATTTTAATTTTTGAGACATATGAATCTCCCCCACCATTTTGCATAAAAATTATCAAAACCCCAAAAAATCACTCCTCACTTGATTCATCCAACTCAAGAAATTATTAAACCTTCTCATGCAGGGGTTCCAAAAATTTTCAAATTTGAGGACCCATTAGACCCCCTCAAGATGAGGGGTTTTTCGAGAGAATTCATATCAGATTCGTATTGAGCACATCACATACAACAGTGTTTTGGGCATTGAAGTTTAGGATGCCCTTAAATGAGCCTTTATGGACACCCTTCTTTATTTCAACAATTTTTGATTGATTTTATCAAATTTTACTACTGGAAAGTTCACAATTTTTATGAAATTTTCAACGATTCTTTTACCTTTTTGTCAAATTTTTCTATGTGTTTGAAGATTTTTCCGATATACCAAATGCCATTAATTTTTATATCATTTTGAGTTATTTTTATCAAATTATCATATTTTTTGACAATTTTCTCGATTTTTTTCGAAACTCGGCCCAATTGGGTGTATCCTCCCCCCTCTCCCCAACAAAAGTATTCAGCACTTTATTTTAGAAACGAAGTTTTCCATATGATTTTTCAACCTTTCTCCTCTCAAACAGCAGTTAACAGAACTAATTAGCTAAACGATCATGCAATCTTCATTACGATTTCATTAAATGTGCTTGGGAATAGTATTTCGGGAAGATAATAGGTCTATTATGTTGGATCAAAGCCCTTTGCAATAACCAGAGCTTACGATTTTTCTTTTTTAAATCGTATAATCGTTACGTAATCATTGAGGGAACGTTGGATTTAGCATACTCGACGTCGGCGCCGCCATCGTCGTTAGCTCGCTAGCACTCGAACGCTATACTGCATATTAATATTGTATTCCAGATGCGAAGAAACGATAAAAAAAAATTATCGAAGCGGTGCGGGTGCAAAGGGTTATTCGGACGGTTAGCTAGGTAGCTTGGTAGGTAGGCTTTGGGCAAGGAAAAAAACGCAGCCAACAATTAGAAATGAAAATTACCGGCGTTTTTCTAATTGTTTTTTTTTCGCAATCGTGGTTGTTTATATCGGTTGTTATGGTAACACGTGGTGTGAAATGCGAAGCGAGTTGGATGGGTTGAGTGGTGCGTGTACAAAGGGTGGTCGTGGCCGGTTAAGGCGCTAGAGCTTTTTCGAGCGTACACGACGTAACTGCATTCTTACTATTACGTAACGAACCGTGCAGATACGTACGTCGACGTTTGCAGTTTTCGCTTGGATTGCGAATCGCGTATTGTGGCATTTCTTTGTCTACTTTTTTTCGGTTTTATTTCGGTTCGGTGTTTTGTCGACAGTAGAAGTTGTGCTCGGTTCGGGTTTCGTTGAAATGTGAAGGATGTTTGGTGTATTGTTTTCGAAACGAAAGTAAAAGTTGAAAAAAAAAGAAGGTGATGGTGTTTTTAAACGAGTGTTATACCTTGGTCTGGTTTTATTGCACTCCGATGTATCGCTGATGATGGCCAAGAGATGGTGAGTTTTGCAGCAACTTATTCGCCTAGTTTATCGTAGGATCGACAAGGAAGGGTTCATTTCCTGGTACGAAGATGCTTTTTATGCGGCGAAAGCTCTACGACGTACATTCCACGAGACGTATAATGACTTTGTAACGTATAATGGGATGGTATGGTACCGAATATGGCACGAGGATGGGAACCGCAAAGGAAGCTTAATGATGATGTCGCCGTCGCAGCGCATCAACCCGAACAACGTTGAATATTTTAATTAATTTTTATACCCTAATCGTGGATACGAAGAAGGTGGCGGTGGCGAAACTACTATAAGCACCCTGAATACGACGACGATAGTGGCGTTGGTTAAATTAGACGAAAGCGAAAATATCGACGAAGCTCGAATGCGTGAAATTACACGTCAGCCTACAAGTTGAATGGCGAATCATTTTACGCCTAATGTACCCAGTAGGATTGATGCATTGCAGACAGCAACAGCGAGCTTATCAGTGGGATGAAGAATGGACGCAGGCTGGGTGGAATTTTATAGAGTGTAATGAGCTGGAATTGGATGAGATTGACGAATAGATGAATGTCGATACGGTCTCAGTTTGGTAGAAAACACTGAAGATGTGTAGTTGGATTCGGTTTGGGGTCTCCTCATACGAATCCGTGTCTTTTACAAGTTGACTGACTAAATTTGAAGTTTGCAGAAGGGTTCAGTATAAAAGCCCATATGAAAATATGATTTTATAGTTGTAAAGCGCTCGTCAAAAAATTCCAGAGCGAAATTGTTCTCAACTTCCAATAAATATCCTTTCCTGAAGTCTAGAGTTCCATAAAGGGCTATACTATAACTAGCAATCGGTGCAGTTTCCTTGTTCACGTAGGCGTAAACAGAGCTTCACTAGCGAGTGTGCCAAAAATTTGGCAAGAGCTGAAACAAAAAAGTATTTCATGATTTTTCTCAACAATTTTTTTTCAAGTCATTTTTCTGGAAGAATGAAACCTCTTATGAAAAAAAGCACGAGAACTAAAATTGCAGATCATAAAATTATCTTTCTTTTTAATGCAGTTAGATTTTTTCATAGAAAGCTTACTTTTACTAGTGAAAAAACATAATTGTTGCCAAAAAATAGAATCAATAATGGAAAGAAATTGGGACGAGGCAGTGGATGAATACAAAGTGGTTTATCAAATCTTGATCGATGCTCGTCATTTTTATTGGTTGAAGAAAGCGAGATGATTTCAATGGTGTTGAATTTCTCATGACAAGCACTTTTGAAAATGGTCCAAAAAAATTTAATCTTTAAAGTGTCCAAAAAAGTACAAAACGTGTGCGGTTTTCAAAAAAAAATCCAAATAAGAAGGGGCAATTTCATTTCGGTTTTAAACAGTTTCAATTAAGACAGTTTTTATGAAACTTTCTTTTTTGGAATTATTTAGAGTAGTGTTCCCAACAAGTTACCGATGATGACCTCTTGAAAAATGAAGATGAATTCCCATCTTCCCAGACGAATAGCTACTCCCCATTCCTAGATGGAAAAAAAATTAGATAGTAAAAAATGATGAATTTTCAATATTCTGCGACAACTTTTTTTCAAATCGCCAATTTGATTCATTTTTTCACCCGGGTGTCCCAAAAAAAAAATTAAGTTTCGTGTAAAAAATCACGATACGAAAAAAAGTTTGAAACAAAAATATTAGAACGATAAAAATTGACCATTTTTTCTGTTTTCTCTTTCCAGTGCTAAGTAGAAAAAAAATTGTTGAAATAAAAAATCCGTTACTTTGAGTGCTCTACAACTTTTGTTTGAAAATTTTTTTGATTGATTTAGAAAGATTAGATAACAAAAATGGTTTTAAACCCCTTAAAAGTTTTCGAAATGTTCAGTTTTTAATGCTTTACAACTTTTTTTTCGCGTCTTTATTTTCCAAGCGATTACGGGTGAACGATTGGAAACCACTAAACCAGTTTTGAAAATTGTTTCATGAAAACCACCTCGTTTTAATCCGAACTAATTGTGGGCCTGATTGAAATATTCCTTTTTCATTTTGAATTTCTCGAAGAAAAAAAAAACGTGTTTAATGATTTTATGGACACCCTATTGATAAGAAAAAAAACTGTTTACACCGTCGTCAAAAGGGCCCACCGTAGAGATAATGAAAAAATGTCGTTGAAAATGAGTTTTCAAGGATCAATAGGTATTCTGATGATGAAAATAGGTGGTAATGATGCGTTTACTTGGGAAAAGGGAGCTGGAAATGTGTAATTACTCGTGTTACCCCTTCGCTTCCTTTCTTATCGCTTTCTTTCTTAAGACCGACTTAAATATCGTATTTCTCAACTTCGATACAAATACTCTTTCGACGTATAATTGTATACAAACTACAAATGCAAACAAGTCGAATAATACGAAACGATTCTTTCCTGTTTTTCCTCATTTTTTATAGTCCGTTCGATAAACCGAGATTTTTTTTCTTTATATTTATGTATTTATACATTATTGAGATATTTTAAGCCGAACGATCTGTATGGTTCTTTTCAAATCGAGAAAACACTTTCCGACGTTTTGCTGCGGCATGTGTTGGTATTTCATTTCCCCTTCGGATTCGGCTGTTTCTAGGTGGTTGCCCTTTCTTGCCTTTTCGTACAGGGTTGCTTTTGTATGGTTTATTTGCGCCCACACATTACACTCGGCGTGAGTTTTTCGCAACGTTCCGTGTAGTTTTCGTATTACCTTTTTAAAAATTGATGGCTCGAGTTCGAGTGAATTTTTTCCATTTATACGTATGTGTTGGTTGGTTGCTCTTACCTGGTGCGCTTTAATCGCCAAGGTCAATTTAGGACCTTGACCTGAGTTTGAATTGAATTGAGAGTGACGTGGAAAAACGTACGAGCGAATGGATGTCGATGATTGATACATATTTCTTCGGAATTGAATTAGTACGGTGGGTAAAATCGAGAATAGGATGATTTTGTAGGATGAAAGTTTCCTTTTGTACGTGAATGCAGAGAGCATGTCTTCTCGTATCTCGTTGACTGTACATAGTGTTTCTTGTCTTATACCGAAATGAATTCTGGTCGACGAACTCATCTTGATAAATTACTCTAGTTTACGATTATGTACGACTGCGAATGTAATGCTGGTATATTCTAATTTTAATGACTTCTCTCGAATTACTCGTAGCTCGTTTTCTTGTAGTACGTATATGCAGAAGGGCGAAGAAAAACGCCCGGAACATTTTCCTTATTTGTATTTGATGGCGGTGTACGTTTGTAAGCATACCGGACTGTGTTGGTATCTGTGGTGTATAGCTCGTATGTGGTTCTGTAAAGGAGATAGATATTGCTCGACCGTGGATATAATAACTACAATACTTCATGGTTATTGTGTCGGACACGTTTGTCTACGTATATACTCGTATGTTATAGTATAGTATATGGTATACCTATGTACAATATGAAATTAAAGGCTTACGTTTTACGAAGAAGGCGCAGCGTTTCAAACTTGTACGTAGTAATTTCAGCGTGAAATTAGCGTATACATGGTTACCGCAGATTCCTTCGGCTTCTACACAATTCACGTGGTGCTGGGTAAAATTGAAGTTATTACAAAGCCCCTTTCTTCCTATCGCCTACCTTATCCCATACCATGCCAGTCGTGTATGGTATTCGTATGTATAGCTTGACTTTATGGGTTAAAAAGTATGCGAAGAGTGTTTCAATACAGAGATGTCATTTTTGACATTTGTTGTAATTTATATACAAATGTCATTTTTGACATTAGTTGTGAAATGGCATTACATTAACATGCAGATGTCGTTTTTGACACCATGTTGTGAAAAATATGTTGTCTGGTAAAGGTTAATTTGTTCTTTTTGATAGCCTTAAAAAATGAAGGAAAAGGACTTAATCCAATTTCTTGAACCGATGTAAGAATAAAAAATTGCCCACTTATTGAATTCGGTCTGTTGGGAGAGAGGGGTAAAAAGGATATTTCAAGTTTATGAACGTTCGTGCATTTCCTAGGATAAGTCGTTAAATTGTGGATTTCCTGCGTAATTCTATTGCTTGAACTCAAAATTATTTCAACTTCGGCATTTTCCAAAAATTGTTTTTTGTATGAATGTAGACAATTGAAAATTGTTTACGTAATGTTGCGCAAAAAAACGTAAATATCATTATTCGACCTGACAGGAATATTCTACGTCATCTCTCATCTCTGAAAGCCTCGAATTAGAAGAAATTTGATCCTCAATTCCGAATTTACGATTCTAGAATGTCAGCCAAAGTCGTGAATTTAGTATGGAAATATCCATTATCTGATACTTCTTCATAGAAAAAGGGCATAAAAAACTGAAATTTTTATTTCAAACTAACGAATAGACATTTCAGATTTTATATGTGAAATATGCCCAACTTTCCCCATAATTCATGAGTCACAACTCATTACATTTCGAAACGAATTTCCCATCATTGCCTTGAAATTGGTGACTCATGCCCATCGATTCGATTCTGAATTATCAAACTGTCATTTCTTAGTTTTTGGCATCCTCTCTAGACATACTGAAATTCAAGGTACTGCTCTAAATCTTTAACCAGACGTACTTTTTACTGCTTGATATCGAGCCAAAAGAAATTCGATATAGTGGCGTAGGCTGGAGAGGGTGAGATGTGTGATTGAAAAAATGTCTCTGAGATACGTGCCGGATATCTGCTTTATTCAGCCATTGGTTTTCGTAGAAGATGTAATACGTCGAAGTCAAGGTTATATCGAAACACCGCAGCTACAAATGTATAGGTACCTGTTGATTGGCGGAATTTTTCTCAGAGTAAGAAAATATTGGGGAGCCTTTTTGGTACGTTTACGTTTAGTTTGCGAGAGTGGAAAAAATATGACGTCGCTGAAGCAGTCAAGACGCCAGGGAGGTATTGATCTATGTTACGACGTTTACCAAGAGGAGTTTTTTCTTGGTCTCGTAGATAAAGTAAACGTTTATACGAAGTTGAAGCGAAAGTATATATATGCGGAATTTCACGCAACAGTCTGGCTGCTGGTTCGCGTAAGTTCCATATTTTCGTCCCTGTTGGACGTGATGCGAGCAGCACGTGCATCGGCGAGGAGGAAAATATGGCAAATATTTCATCTCTCGGATAATATATGGTCTGGATGTAGTCGTATAGCGCGCCAGAGGACCCAGAATGAGACGTAACGACTACGAAGATGAAAAGACAATTCCTCGGGCTCGTAAAAAGCGAAAATATTTATTCGACCATCATACCAGGCATTCTTTTGGGATTATTAGCGAAACCTCGAGCTCTCTGTAGAGCACCCCGATTGAAACGATGGGGTTGAATTCGCGATAGTTTTTTTTCCTCTCCTGTTCTTCTCATCGTCTGTACGACTCGACGAAGGAGGATTTCGCAAGACGACTGAGTATGGAAAGATCGGTTGTAAAAAAAAAAGCGAAGAGGAAGAGGAAATTCGCGAGGAGGAGGTTGGAGGAAACACGTCGTACTCGTTTATCGGGTGTAATGTACGCGCAGTATGATCAATAAAATTATACGATATAAAAGGGCCGCCAACGCCGCCGCCGCAGCACTGGCATGGCGGCAACCGCCGGTTGGAAAATGCCTTTTGCACGCATCGTATTGTAACTACCGGCGGGCGACATATTTCTTGGCGCCGATGCGTCCTCGTTACCGGCATCGTGGCGGCGCTTTTGCCCAACTTGGCTCGGCTGCGTTTACGGGGGTGGCTGGGGGATGTTTTACACGAGGCGAGCAATAGACATGGATGCGGATCGTAGGGTACCGAGAGAAAATTTTTTTCAATCGTTTGTAGTCGCGTATCCAGCGAAGACTGAAGAGGGTAGGTTTATGGATTTTTTAGGGCGAAGGGGGGTTGGAGGAAGCTTTTAAAAAAATGGAACTGATTGAGTATTTAGAACGGTAAAAAATACAAAGCTCGACGATTAGTCGTCGCGTCGCGTATCGATTGTCGTCGGCGTCGTTGCTGCACCAGACTACCCCTAACCCCTTGCCAGGGTTTCTCGATGTACATCGTGTGATCTTTTCGGTTCATTTTTCAAACCGTCGAATAAAAACGAGAATAAGGCTCGGTTACGTGTAAAAAATACGAAATAAGCGGCGAAGTGTGCGCTCGGTGCGATCGAAAAGAAGGGCAGAGGGGAATCTGGGCCGGCGGCGAACGCTACGTACATAAAGGTACAGGAAAGAACGGATCATTTATCAGGAATTGTTGGAAAACGTGTTTTCACCAAGCAGCAAGCACCGAGCGACCCAACCTTTGACGCTTGGCGCGGACGTGTTTCTTTTCACCCCCTCGGTTTCGCTTTCTTAGAGGGGTGGAAGGTGATGGAGAGGGCAGAGATATATAGCCGAGTCAAGTTTAGCCTTGTTAAGCTTTTAAGTACCCACGAATCGATATTTTACTAATTATTGTAGGTCTGTGTAAAGGCATTGGCAGCAGTGCGTTGCTGGCGATAGCATAGCCCGAAGAAAATTTCATTGTAAAGGCGACCTGGCCTGGCGAAATTACCTAGCTTTTTATTGACTCTGTCGTACGAATTAATTGGCCGTGGTGGACTCGGCTCGACTTTGAACGCCATCGAACAGAACGTGCAAATGGTGTAATCGAGCTGGCCCTCGTAGAATGAGTTTATGTGTAGAGTCGTGTAGTATAAGGGTAATTGAAAGCTGGAAATTGGTGCAATAATTCTTTCCTTTTTCTTCTTCGGTGTAGCTTTTTCCACGATGTTTGTTACGTAAGGGTTTTAATTTTGGTCGAAGAAAAGTTTTTACCAGAAGGATGAGAAAAAAGGTAGATTTAGGTGGTATAATAAGTGGAGAAAAGAGCGAGCTAAAGGTTGGGTAGAACTCGCACGGTTCTTGATTGAGAAATAATGATAAGAAGCAGGAAAACTGGGGTATCAAAAATGAAACAAAAGATGAATTTTTCATCGACTAACTTGTTTTTATGATTTCAAAGCAACAGGTATGAATTGAATCTGATCCCGAAGGATGTGTGTGTATGTAATTGACCCATTTTTCCAATTCACTCGTTTATTATTTTCATTCAATTTGTATGGAAGATTTCCATAAAGTTATGGAAAAATTTTTGGGCAAATTTTCACTCGAATTAACATTAGATTAACCTCGTTTCTTTTATGGAGGTCATGAAACTGCCAGGAAACAGTAACGGTTTTCTTCGTTCGCTGCTTTATTGTTTAAATTGATAAATTTTGAGAAAATTGTCTCCGAAATTTTTATTTTTTTGGCTGTTTCCCAATTCTAAGATCCTTTAAGCCAGAAAAATTCTAAAATCGGTATTCTAATGATTTTATTTTTTCCACGGATGAATAAATTTGAAATAAATAGAGTGAGGTATTTGACCTCTTCCCCTCCTCCCTTGAGAATTATCAATTAGAATTTTGTTAAGGAAATTTGTCTGGAAAAGCAAACAGAATAATAATCATGAATTCACTCTCTCACATTTGAATTGAGAATCACCAACAAAAAAATTGGCGAATTTTTGAAACAAAATGAGATGTTTTTTGTTGAAGAAATTGGAATCTGATGTTTTTTGGTTCAAAGTAGGTTTTCTGTTACTGCCCAGTGTCCATCTATCCTTTTTTCGACCCATTGGTATACCTTACCTTACCCTCTCAAAATCAAATGCGAAGAATCATCTGTAGTTCCTGTTTCATTTAAAATGGCTTAATTCTTTTTTAGTAGAATTTTCACGTAGGCAATTGAAAGCCATTTATGGTCGATTCATAATTTAGGGCACAAAACAAAGAAATGAACAAGGTACTCTTTGACATAGATTTATAGCTGATGGCTAGGAAAATTCGTTACGAAATTTTATTATCCCTAATTTGTACTTTTTGTAAAAGTGGTTGAAATATTGTAAAAATTGCTAAAATTTTAAAAATCATTTAAAATATGATTAAATTGGTCGAAAAATTATGAAAATTGTCGTAAATATTCTAAAATTTCATAATAATCAGCGCAAATAGTGTAATAATTATCTTAAAACCATGAAAATAGTTGAAAATGTAAAAATTATGAAATTGTCATAAAAGTTGGTGAAAATATCATAGAAATGGCTTTAAAATCGTGAAAGCTTCCGAAAACCGTGTAAAAATTGTTTGAAATATAAAAAAAATTGTCAATAAATCGATCGTCGAAAATGTTATAAATTATCAAAATTTTCACATCATTCCATTTTTGTGTTCTTGTTACTGTTTCATTTTCTATGAAGATATGTGAGAATTGCTACGTTTTTTATTGCATTTCAATCATTTTTGCAAATTTTTAGGTGTATACAACAGTAAAAATAACGCAAAAAATGTAATGAAAAAAAATCATGAAAATATTGTGAAAATCCTAGCAGTTTTTATGAGATTTTCGATGGATTAGTTTTTTGCACGTTTATACAAGATTTTTACTGATTTTAATGAAAATTCCGACAATTATAGCACCATTTTCGATGATTTTTACATTTTCGACAATTTTAAATGATTTTTTGAAAGTTTTTACCATGTTTGTAGCGATTTTTGCGAAGATTTTGAATTATTCAATCAACATTTTCAATGATTTTCATGAATTGACGATTGTTTTTGCACATTTTTATCATGTTTTTAATGATTTTTATGATAATCTCAACAATTTTTACAAGGTTTGTCATTAATTCGAGATTTTTTTATTTCTTCTACATTATTTTTACCGACTTCTATGACAATTTCAATAATTTTCTCAAGATTTTCGACAATTTTCATGAGTTTTTAACCTATTTTCTACTTTTTTTGATCATTTTTTTTAGAAATTTTCAACATTTTTACAAAATTTGAACTATACTAGTACTTTTACAACATTTTTAATAATTCCCTCCGAATTTCGTTTCATGATTTGCGACTAAATTAGCGGTTAGACGAATTTGGCCCCAACATGATTTCAGCTGGGTCGACGCTCGCATGCCCCCCCCCCTTTCCTGTTACAAAAATAAGTCGAGAAATTCGACTTCAGAAACTTAGCAAACACTTTGGCTGCTTTTTCATTTTACAAACTCTGATGAGTTTACTTTTTAGGGAACCGGATGAAATGAGAATGTTCATTTATTTTGAATTTCTTCTTCTAACAAATTGGATTGTTGATTATTTTTCGAAAAAAAAATTGACCGAAAGTTAATGATGCTAAAAATAAATTCCAAGTCTGGTATAGGGAAAAAATTGGTAATTTTTTTCGTTACGTTTGTTAGTGCACTTTGGGTTTTTTTTTTACAGAGTACGTATCGAACCAACTTTCCTAAAGAGGGTTCGTGGCACGTTAGGTTCGTATGTACTGGTAGTAATAGGTATAGAGGCGTATTCGTTTGTATTACAGACATTCACGTAATTCCCCAGATAATGCGATCGAGTGTGAAGGGTAACGACTGGTGAGGTGTTGGAAGAGGATAGGTGGAGTTTGTGCCTTGAATATAGGGTATGCTGTACAAAGTACACCTAGCTATTAGTAAAGTACCATAATACCTACGAAATACATGAACACCTACGAAAAAAAAATGATACTACAGGCGACTAGCTAATACTTTATGTGGTAAAGTGAGGCCTCCATAGTGCTGTTCGTTGTAGTGTAAATGTATGTAGGTATATTAAAAACGACGAGGATATACTAATACGAAGCCTATGTACCTACGTAGTATGTATTTATACGATCGAGTGTATGTACCTCAATATCGACTGAGAAACGTATGTGTATAATGTATGTAGACCGACGAAGTATACGGTTGCATTTTTATAAGCCATAAAAGAAATAAAAAGGAACAAACGTGTATATGTGCGGAGTGAGTGGCGAGAGCAGGAGAGACCAAAGAAATTGGCACGAATTTGGAGCCAGAGGTGGCATTTATACCTTGCGCTTGACGCACGCGAACGACGGTTCGTATTCAAATTTGGTAATCACTTAGGTTACTGCGGTAGGTATAGGTACATTGGTATAACGTTTACGATATTCAGTCACGTTTTTTTCTCTTCTCGCTCTCGGCCCCCCTGATATTTTTTCTTTTTCACGTACGCTGGGTTTTTCTTTCTACATTTCTGTTTTCCTCGATGCTTTTCCCGTTGTAAGGGTGAGACGAAAAGGGTCGGTAGGGGTTGCCGACTCGCCCTTGTGTTTAATATGTCTCCGGAGACGCGATATAGACTGCGCTTGGTAGTACGGCGCGAACGGCGGAGGTATTTATGGAACGAGGGGGTGTCTGTGCTGTCTTTTTTTTCTTTTCGTATTTTTACGACGACGACGATGGCAATAGGGAAAATCGTTTTATTTGGGAGTCTGTACGCGCGCCGGCTAACTCACTGCGGTACTTAAAATATTTAATTCGCGGATTCAACATTAAAGAAATTAAAAGCGTTCGTGCGCCCCGAGGTTTTCAGCTACGATGCAAGGCGGTTGATGGAGAGCAAGGGATAGCGCGGAATTAGCGAGTAGCTGTGAAATTTGTAAGAAATTCAGGTAATTGGAGGAATGAGCGAGGGAAGGTGATGCAATTAACGTTCGAAGAGATTTGCCAGAGTGTTTTTGGTGATCTATGAGGATGCTGTGGAGTTGATGTGGCAGGGAGTGGTACTTAGGTGAGATTTAAGTGGAGAAAGAGTGAAGTGCTTTGTGCAGTTTTCGTACTTTTTCTGGTATTATACGAGTATTTCGGATTAGCTGATCCAATTCGCCAGATGCAAACATGAAATAATTCATTTTCATGTTGGAGATAATTTTACACGGTTGTAAAACCTTCATTTGATAATTATTTGAATTGAATTGGAAGTTGGTATTTGTATTTTGTGAATTTGTTAAAATTAACAATTATCTAACATACGATTATTTGGTTTTTTTGTTCTAGGTGAGTACCAGATATTCATTATTAAAATAAAAAAAGCTACAAAACCGTGGGTAAGTTATTTTAGGATGTTTAACTCACAAATTTTGAAAATCACATTTGATCACTATAATTTTTTGAACATTTCATCGACCTCTGAACAAATCAAACCTGAAGAAATAATAATATTAATAAAAAAAAAAGAGCATGTCATGTGAAACACCGAATAGCTCAGTAAAATTATACCATAAAAATTGATCAATTTGTATTTTCAGCAATTTTTTCACCCTGTATACTTTGACACGAGTTTTTGCGTCACCCGTTCACTTTGAAAAAAATGAATATGGACTTTTTTGTTGCAAATTTTATGTACTTCACTTTCAGTTATTATCATTTTTTTGTTTAAACGCATATTTGAAAAGTTATAAGCGAAAAAGAACGAGTGTTACTTTGAGTCCACATTTGCGGGAGTTGGCGAGTGGTGACGTTTAGGGACTTTTTAGTGGTCAACGCACAAAGGAACATTTTAAAATCTGAGAATTTTTGGTGACTCAAAATGCAATTTCATTTCCTTATTTGATTGCGCTGAAATTATGAAAAACACCACCTTTTGAGTGGATTTGAGTAAAAAGCACTACTTTTCATTACCATTTTTATGTTCGAAGTGAAATTTGTATTTTTTCACTTTTGTCACTACCTGATGGACAGCCTGTATTCGTTTTTTTAAATAAAAACCGGATTTGTTAAAAGAATTAGTGAATTACAGAAAAATACTCGATGAAAATCATACTTTTCATTGCATCATCAGTGTAGCAGGGTTGGGTGTGATTCGAATCAAAATTTTTGATTCCAGATTCTATTCGAATCTTTCTTTTTCTGAACAACCTGTCAGTCGGGGTTTGATTCATGATTCGGATCATTTGAACGTCCTATGATTTTGATTTTATTGGGATCTTTTTTCTTTTTAGGGTTTTGCTCGGAGAGCGAAAACCCTATTGCAATCACTTTTTCTCCTT
>FIZU01033029.1:0-19431 GCA_900064475.1 Pseudococcus longispinus
TCAAATATCACGATTTTGTGGACTTGAAAAATTCAATGAGCAAAAGCATATCCTACGTTTTATATTTCCATGGGTAGTATGAAAATGGTGGGGAATTTTTATTAAACGTTGGAAAACTTATGAATTTCAAAAAGACATATCCATGTACCAATATGTCCGCTTGAAGAATGGATCTATTTTTGTCCATTTTGGTTTCATGATGCGAGGGGGATTTTGAAAACAAAGTTTTTGGAATTTTTTTTGAAAGTTGAATGAGAAAAATTATCATAATTGATAAAATACTTACAGCCAAGAATACTTGTTGAAGCCTACCAATGGTCCATTTGTACCAATAATTCTCGTGAGAGATGCCATCGGTATCGCATCTTACCAAATGTTCTCCGAGTATCATAATAAATCTCTGAAAAATTCAACACAAAAATTAGACTTCTGCAATTATCCAGAATACTAATTTTGCAACAAAATTGCACCTGGAAAATAATAAGAAACAAATTCTTCTGATCTCCCTGCGCAGATTCCAACTTTTCTTCCATCCTCTCAACCATCTCCTCTGTTATTTTTTCTTCTGTTTTAATTTGCGGTTCTTCGTCTTCGCTATCTGAACTACCATTTGTATGTCCTACTTTATCTCTCATTTCGGTCAATTCCTTGGTGAGACGATTGACGTGTTTCGACATTTTGTTTATAGTAAGGTATAAAATTTCCCAAATATATAATCTAAAAAAAAAAATTGAAAAAGCAGTTAAGACTGGTTCACTTTTTCTAAACAAATAATTTCCATCGAATTACTTCGTGAATTCTGACGACATCTCTTTCGAAAATATCCAATTAGCGACAGAAGAACAATCAAGGATCTGATTCTTCAACAGCTTATCGATCAAAACAACCAACATTTGTTGATGAGTGCGCCACAGTTCGAAAATACTTCGCAGAACGCAAAGCTGCGCTTCTTCGCTTTCAGCCAACCACTAAAAGACGTTATATTTAATAAAGCTGTATTGGAAAAAATTACTAGTGGATAGTGAACTTACTTTCAAAACTTCGTAATAACGATTAATAGCGACAAACGAATGAGTGAACGATTTAGCTCCCAGAAATAGCAACGTTTGTACGAAAACGTCAATTTGCAATGGATTACATCTGGGTTCCATATCACCACTGTTCTCCATCAGTAAAGGATTCGGAATATCTTTCAGGATATTGATTATCTGATCTTCAGGACTTTTCTGACGAATCGCCGTGGATAAAGTCTGAGCATACTGTACACCTTCGACTTCGCCTAAATCATATCGTGGATTATTATTTTCGATTCAAACCTTAAAATGATTCTGTAAACTTACTCGAGTTTTCGGTGCTGTATTTATACTTTGGTTCGGGTTTATCCGGATGCAATTGAGCGTAGCTCTTGGGGACCATGTCACAAATACGTTGATGATATGACAATCTGCAATAAAATCAATCAATAGTAAACTTGTAGAAATACCTAGATTCTCGTCAACTTACCTCATTGTTTTCAATAACACTTCGCGAATGAATTTCGGTTGCGGGTGTTCGGGGTGGAACTTCACCGATGCTTCCCAATCATCCCAAGCGAAGCTGAACTTGAAGTTACTCAAATGGTAGCCGAACCATGTAACCAATCTGTAATACATTTTTCATTAATTAAACAAATCCTATAAAAACATTTAATGGAAATTTTAATGATTTGAATGACCTGTCGAAGCACGCCACGTTCATATTTTCCAATCGGAAAAAGAACATCTCAGTAGCTTGAGCCAAGACCTAGAAAATGGCGATATTTAGTAATCGTAGAAAATATTTCAAGATTTTAAAAATCTGTACATCGAAAGTACCAAAAATTACCTGAGGTATAGTAAACGGTTTCAATTTACATAATTCCAGCAGCAAAGAGGCGTAAAATATTTCGATATATCTCGGTGCCGGGAGACTCAACAATTCGGCAAATATTACTTCGATAACACAATATTCCAGAGGAATATTCAGTTTATATGGGAAATTCATGAGCTGCTGAGCACTAAAAGAGAAATTTCTCATTATTTACAAATACGTGGTATTAAAAACAACACAGGATTAGGTATTACCATTCTTTTCGTTCGAAATGATACAATTCGATGATTTGATGCAAATGTTCTTCAATCAAATAACGTTCAATCGCATGCGCTCCTGGCAAAATAGGGCCCTAAATTTACAAAATTTTGTAGATTCAAGTTGAAAAACCACACATTTGATTAATAAAATTATGTGCTCACTTCTGGACAATCTGTGTAATCGAACATTCTAAATACTACCCAAGGCATTGGATATTTATAAGATGGATGATGCGGCGGAGGTATAATCAGGGGAATATTGTGCTGCAAAGCTTCGCACAAAATGTTATCGAAAGCCAAATAAGGTCTCAGAATATGATTCTCCGTCCAATTATCCTGCCTCAGTTTATTGATTTGAGCCCAGAGACAATCCAAATACTGGAAAAAAGAACCACAAACGATTATTAACCAATAATCGACATAAAGAAATAGTATTCGAGACGTACCTCTTCTTGAGGATGTGGATTATCAGTAGACCATACTCTTAGAACACCGAGATGTTTTTTCGACCGCTTATTCAAGTACACTTCGATGGTGGCCAACATCATATTTAAATTTTGCTCCTTTTTCTCATATAATTCACGACCTACCCAAGGTAGACATGATAATACAGCATAAGCGTACCAATCTTTGCGAACCATCGGTACACCTTCTTCCTTAACAACGTCTAATAAGTTTTCGAACAACGATAGCAATGAACTAGCAGAGATGACGTGACAATTGACCAAATCTGCCAAAAATCTCAAACAATAACGAGCATTGTTCCAATTGCACGATTTCAAATTATCCTTCAGGTTTCGAACCATATGTTCCACGAACTGAAAAATACATTTAATTAGAATAATATTACGTGAAGAATAAAAGTCCCAAGATTGTAATTTACCTCTCCGCCAAAGTTGTAGTTCTTCACGTTCAATAAACCGACCAATGTTGAATAAATTGTACATTTTTCTGGGATTTTTATCGCGCAGTCGGTAAGAATTCTCAAAACTTTGGCTCGAAATGTACCCAAGTCACCTTCGAGGACGCTAGCTAGACCTTGTAAGTTGCTTTCTAAGTTGGTGTTCTAAAACGTAAAATGAATTTAAGTTTCAGATAAGAAAAAAAGTTGCATATAAAATTAAAATGTATACCTTTTCTCCAACTTCTATGATCAGTTTTCCTAGTCTGTCTTCGATGTCCTGATTCTCTGATACTTTACGCCTCTTTTTACAAAGTCGCTCTGAAACATGAAATTAGGTATGATTGTAAAAAATTACGACACATTTCAAGTATTTTTTTAATAAAAAGTAAATCCAAAGCGGTGGGTAAGATTATAAGATTATTTTAGAATATTGTAAAGCATAGGAACTCAACTCACCGTAACCATCTTCGGTTTCTTCAAACGTTCGTCTACGATTCATGGTTTAGGAGGACAGAATGTTAAGCGCCGGATATTCAATTGAATGTATAGATACTTAGTTGATTCAGAATTCAAATCAAAGAGAAATTAACAACTGAAAATTATCAACTCAATCAATATTACACCTCATTTTCTCCAAAATAAAAGACGTAAACATACCGCTGAGATGCCAATGCCACCAAGTAAAAAACAATGGCCCGGACCGACCGCTCTTATCTGCAGTCTGTGACGTCACGTAGTCCGTGGATGATGACTGATGAGATTCAGCTTTCAGTTCCAGGCCTTTTTGAGTGTAGGTGGTGTCATGACTCATGAGTAAATTTTTAATTTTTAATTTTTATTAATTTTTTTAAATGGGAGTTTGACTGTTCGAGTTTGAATTTGAAAGCGTCAATTGCAAATTTTTTCTATCCTATACGTCTTCGTCTTCCTAGTTGTTCCTCTATGTCTCTATATATTGTTCAACACCGAGTCGCCATCATCAAGTACTCTGCAATTTGCAAAACAAAAATTCGTAATTGGCCTATTATTCCAATTTCTAAATTCTAATGCATAAGTATATTTTTGTCTTTGGTACAGAGAATGATTTTTATTATTAAAATAATGCAATTTTTTGATGCAACTATTTCAATTTTTCAAAGTTCAAATTCATTTTAAAAAACCTATAAAAAATAGAAGAAATTTTCTGAAATCCTGTGTAGGCGCATGATAATAATATGATAAAAATAAAAGTCCCTCGCCATTTCCATACTTTTGCTCATTGAATTTTATATCTGGTTTGAACTTTCTTGAAAATTTTGTAGCCTAAAAAAGTCTGACAAAATGTCTGAACTTTGAAAGTCAATTTTTCAATTTGAAAAAAAATCTATATTGTTTGTCTGAAAAAATGTCTAAAAGTTGAGTTTCTACATTCAAAAAGTCTAAATTGTTTGTCTGACAAAATGTCTAAGTCAGCATTATCTTTGAAATTTTCCAAGTTTTAAAGTCAATGGAAATCTGAAAATTTCTCCAAGTCCAAAAAAGTGTGACATAATGTGTAAAAGTCAGCGTGACGAAATTTCGTCACCTTTTTTGCGTAATTACCTATAGTAAAAATTTTTATGGGTTATTTCTCCATTCCAAAAAAACTGCTGACCTGTGCTAAAGGGGGGGGGGTATATTAGAAGAACCGGTGCTAATTCAGGGTTGATCTCTGGTGGATTAAAATTTCGATCATACGCTATTTTGGGAACTCACATCCTCTTCCAGGTGACCTGACCTGAGGGCCTAAAAGTCATGTCTGAACATGTTTCAGCTCGTATTTGTCATAAATTGTAATTTCAGCAAATTTGAGAATTTTTCATTTTTTTAAACTTATGCTTAGGTATGCACACTTTTTCAAAGTCAACATTCCAAGAATATTTAATTAGTAAAAAATGAGCAAAAAATTGTATTTTTTCTCAATTTTGCTGAAATTTTGCCACGTGACATATATCACACCATCGCTGAAATAACATCAAAACTAAAAAAAATTAACTTCTTCATTGACGATGAATATTTTTTGAGTTGTGGTGTTATTACAACGAAGGTGTGATATTGTGTTGAAGTTGAAGCATGTCCAGACAAGAATTTCAGACTCCCAGATCACGTGGAAGGAAAAATAGCGTCATTCAGGTATTTTGAAAGAAGATTGGAAAAAATTTTAAAAATGAACGAATTTGGTCCAAAAGGTTGATGGTGTTTTTAAGACTCTTTGATTGATGATATACTATTGCAAAAAAAAATTGTAAACATTTTCAGAGATGGCCCTTGCTATGGTCCATCATTCTTGCAAATTTGAAAAAATTCGGTTGAGAATTATAGAATACAAAAATTCATAACTAAAATCGGTATTTTGGGCTAATTTAGGGCAATACGAGGAGCTAGAGGTTCCGTAGGGGGCCAAAATTGTCAACGGTCGATAGTTATGCACACTGCACATTGCACTTGCACTTGCTACACATTGCTCTAAGCGAATGCACTTTTGAATGATACATAAGTTGCATATCCAACACATACAAGGCGAAACGCTAACGACACAGCGCATTTCGTTAATTTTAAATATAAAATCGGTAACGTAATGAACGTTTATAAAGTTAAAGACCTAAAGACCAGTTAAATTTTCAAGCACTGTTTCTGTACATTTTTTTTTACCGAAATTCAATAAAAATACGGTAATGATTTTTCGTCAATCCGTTAATTAATAAATTCATTCTTTACAATGTAATTTTCATTATTTAATGAACACATAATACACAGTGCAACATGAAATAAGCAATATGAAGCAATAAATGAAAACTTGTTCAGAAAGTGAATAGGCAGAAATAAACACCGTTTTTTTCGCAGTTTAATATACCTATAAGAGTAGGTAATAAAGATAATTACTGCATATCTAACTGTAAATAATAAGCAATAATAATAATAAGAAAACGAAAGTGTTTAATTTACGTATACAAAATGCAGAGGAAAACCAGTTTTTTTCCTTGCATATATTTATATAAATATCCAAATATTTTGACACTTTATGCAGCTCGTTTTAATGTAATTTTTCGATTCAATCGTAATCGAATACTTAAACTGTCTATTACGAAACTACGTCAACGGACATTTTAATCTTAAAATCGCGAAATATTAAATTAAAACGATGACGCGCGAATTAAACGAATAATACGAATCTAACAGATTCTCGTTCCATTTTTACCAGAACAACCTTTATTCGTATTATTTTGAAAACTAGAACATCTCGGAAGTGCGCAATTTACGTCATTTCCGACAATTATGACCATGACGCGACCCTGTACAGTTCATCACTCGCCAAAGATAAACACAATCCATCGTTTTAACTTTTTCTCATTTATCTCATCCACGTTTATTCGGCATCATCGCTTCGATAATTACCATCAAAAGTGCCAGCAAATTTTCGTCACAAAATTTTCTCATTCATGGCTTGCATATAGATCGATGTTTTATCAAGTACCATTTGTATTTTTGCAACGCTTCTTCCTCGTAGTATAAATACGATAAGAACAGGAAGAAACGTGTGTCCTTTTTATAAAAACTAGGAAGAGTGAACGTCAAAACTATAAAACAAATACTGGCGCAACATTAACAGAGTAACTAACCTTGGCTTTCTTGCACTTAACTGTAACGCTATCTCGTATCACGCAGTTGTTCTCCTGTCAAGGTTGAATTAAATAAAATTTTAAAATAATTTATTAAATAACACGCGAAATTTAAAAAATTAAAATAAACAAAAATAAAAATATCTGCATAACGACGACAACTTTATTGCAAAAATGATTAGGTATGTACAGTTACATGAATTCATTCTGCGTATAAGATCGTCAGCGTACGAGTTGGAAACAATTTTATCGCAAATTAAAAAACATTTGTAAAAATCGAGAAAATGAACAAATGTGTATTTTATTAGTTACAACACTAAAGAATGTGAAAAAATTCATGAATGTTGTACTGTTATACTTAAACTTGGTAAAATGAAACAGTAACTAAAAGAAAGATAGAAGTTTCCTTGAAGATAATATTGTTGTGTTTTAATAGGTTTTTCTGATTAAATTTTTATTGCCTTTTAATGTTCGAACATAACATGATTAGGTGCAATAAAATTATGATTTCTTCACTAATTTTATACTACTCGAGTATTATTACCTACTTATTATTTTGCAAAATACTGTTCATACTTAATACCGGGTGTTTCAATGAGGTTGCCTTTATAATGCTAGATCAATTCAAACTGAACTCGTGTACGAAGGTTTGATGACCTTTGTGATCGAAGGAGTAAAAAAATTTTCCTGTAAAATCAATTTATGGAAAATAGTGTCGAAATTTATCTAGGAAAAGAAGTAAGTATTAAAAAAAACATCAATTTTTAAGAAAAAATTTCAAAAACTGGAAAAATAAAACTGAAAACTGAAAGTAATATCTAACAAAAACTGAAATGATTTCAGTGTTCCATCACTCGGATGGAATAAATAGACAGAAGGAAACATTAAATTGCAATACGTATATCTAATCCAAAAAAGTTTTCAATTCCCAAGAAAGAAATTTTCATCCTTATTGCGTTTTACTCCAAAACAATGACCAATACACAAACAATAAATACGGAAAATTCCATAAACCATGTGATTTGCATGGACAATGAGACAGATTTGTTATATTTTTTTTTAAATTTCAAATTTTAATAATTTTACTAGTTTCTATTACAAAACAGAGAACAAATTTAAAAAAAATAAAATTTTCAGTAAAATGTTGATAAAAACACAAAAAACCTGGAAAATGTAAAAATTGAATTTTTGTTTTAATTTTTGCTACAGAAGTGAGCATTATTATGCAATTTTTTGTGGATTTGTCCTCAAA
Source organism: Pseudococcus longispinus (assembly GCA_900064475.1). Taxonomy (NCBI): domain Eukaryota; kingdom Metazoa; phylum Arthropoda; class Insecta; order Hemiptera; family Pseudococcidae; genus Pseudococcus; species Pseudococcus longispinus. The sequence continues at coordinate 7,903 of FIZU01033029.1, forward strand.
TTGTCAATTTCCTTTGGACCAACAGCGAAGGAAAACAAAAATTAGCAATAAACAGTAATTTTTTTTTTTAAATTTAGCACTTGTGTGAGGAAGGGAAGTCACCACAAATGTAAAATGTTAAATGAATATTAACTTTTGAAACCATGTTCTGCCTAATAATTTTGTATGACAAATTTTTAAACCAAATTGTCATCTGCAAAAATTATTACTATCAAATAATAATTGCCATTTTAAAAATTGGTGCCATCAAATGATAAGTAGCCATTTTGAAAATTATTGTAATCTGCCTGTATCAAACAATCAATCAGAGTTTGTTATTTTAAACAAAAAAAGAATTGTTTAAAACGGAGAAAAAACAATGTTTCAAACGCATGAAAAAAACAAAAAAAACGCTTTAAACATGTTTTTTTATAACCTGGATTTTTTTAGTTTTTTTTTTATTTTTCTCATAATTTTTCGAAAAATGAAGCATTTTTTGGTTTATTTTAGTTGATGTTTGAAACAAACAATTTAAGAACTGTTTTTTTTTTTGTATTTTAAACGTGTTTTTTTTAACCTTTTTTTTTTCAGTTATTTTTTCTCATTTTTTGATATTTTTTTCAAAAAACGAAGAAAACTGTGTTAACGTTGAAAATATTGTTTTTTTTGTGGTTTAAAACCAGGGTTGGCGCAGAGAATATTCTCACTGTGAATTTGCTCAACGAGCATGAGCATTTGCGACTTCCAGAATATTCGTTGGAGGAAAATGTCGAGAATATTTTCCTTTTTTTTATTGGAAATGATTTTTACAAGATTTTTGACAGTTTTGTGATTTTGTGGCTATTTTTACAAAATTTTCGACGATTGTAATGAATTTTGAGCCCTTTATTTTGCATGTTTTTGTTAATATTTCAATAATTTCAACTACATTTTTGACGATTTTCATGGTTTTTTTGGCAATTTTTATAATATTTTGAATGGTTGTTAGGTAAAGCAAATTTCAACCATTTTTACAACTTTTGTGGATTTAATTCGTGATTTTTTGGCTATTTCTACGATATTTTCACCAAATTTTAAGCAAAAAAATAAATGTGCTGAAATGTTCGAGAATATTCTCAATATGTGAGAATTTTCTGGGAATTTGCTGGCGTGAGAAAATGCTCGAGCAATTTTGCCAACCCTATTTAAAACTACTTTTTTAGTTGAAAAAAGACGCATGAATTTTTTTTTCAAGTTTAAAAATTGTTTTTTTTTTTAAATTTTGTTTAAAACATCCAGCCCTGCCAATAAACCAACGAGATTTCAAAAGATTTTATCATAAATTCAAAATATTTTTTTCCATCAAAATCACAGATAAAAACAAATTTTTACTCTCAATTTCAAAAAGCAGTTTTTTTCCTATTCGAGTATCAATTTTCGCGATTCGAAGTATCATGGACAAATGTGAAAGTCGTAACTTATATGTAGCTGATGAAGGAACTGGAAGGTAACAACTCAGCTCAGTGCCAATATTGATTTCTAGTTTTCTTTAGAAAAGAGAAATTAATGAAGATGCCTACAAAACATTCAATTTTTCAATGTATTTTTTAAATACACCCTTCATTAGATAGCCAGATATCCAAATAAATGAAAAATGAAGTAGTACCTCACATCTACGTCACTCAATTTTCAAAGATAACGGAGAATTTTGAAAAATGATTGAATAAACTTGCTTGGTAGTGAAGGCGACGAAACGCATACTCGTATTCGAAAAAATATTCTTATCTGATGTTTATTCACATGAAAGCAAATTGATACAGGTTCAAGTACATTGTTTTGCTGTAGTTATAAACAACTACATATACCTTCCCTCATCTATGATCATTGTATTCAATCAAAAAAAATATACTCTCATGTTTACAAATTACAACACATACCTACTACTACATCCAAAATCCATCAATTGTCCATTACATCCAGACAGATACACCTCAGCTCATGTCTCATTCCAAGTAATTAAGCACCTACATCAAATGTACACAAAAATCCATCCATTATAAACCTTATCACTGCATTAGTAAAATTGATATGCCGCTTTGGTAATTACATAAGCGTTAATTTACGCACCTATATTTTCGTGCAACAAATCTCGAATCGAGCGTACGTTACTCAATTTACGATGTCGCATAAACATTTATAACACGATCTGGTGAAAATAGTACATAAATCCGAGGGCTCGGGACTTTGGCCAATATACGAACCGAAATTAATTAATATTCATGGCATAAAGACGGAAAGTGAACCGGTTAGCCGTGAAACGAGATGCTTAATAGCGAACAAGCTTCCGTCTACAGTGAATGGAGATGTGCTATAACTTGTTTTCTGTTTGTACGCACCCTTGAAGCAAAATTATCATTATTTAACGAAACAGAGCACTTCTTCATCATAATAACACATCAATTCACGCTGCTGCGTAGATCAAGCATTTATCATCTCGATACCTATGCAGCTTTAACCAAATTCGTTTTAATTGAATTCTTAATTCGATCAAATAACGCGAATTCGATTGTTTTACATCGTCTACAGTTTATCAAGGTCGAAGGCAGTACAAAGATAAAGTTGACAATGAAATGTACCTAACTCGACGTTTGTTTGTTACTTCTTTATTAGATGCGAATTCGATTTATTGATTAATGACGATCCGAGTGGCGATGCGAAATATTCGAACGGAATTGCAGATTTTTTCATGCATTTGTTATTCTTGAATTACCTGGATGTGATAATACGATGAATTTATTTATATTCTTCGATATACTCATTCCAGCTCGAAGATTTAGTATTTATTTATCGTAATTCTTCTTCGAATGTTTTCGAAAAAGTTACCAAATCGATAATCTACAACCATTCGAACAATATTAAAAAATACATCGTATACATGAGCTAAAAACATGCGGAAATGGCAGTCCACAAAAGTAATACCTACAATAAAAACAGGTACCGAGAAGGTCAATTATAGTATAGCATAGCTAGTACCTTAAACGATGACAGCAAATAAATATCGGTTCCAAGTTCACAAAAATTGTATCAAAAATGTACATATTAGGCAACCAATTCGGTCTAATATTTATTTCTTTTCATAGTGGGCATGGTTCAAAAATTACTTTCATGTTTAAATACGCAAGTACTTACTCGTAATAACATGAAAACGACGTTCAATTCCTACATTTCCCTTTTAATATTTAGGTACCTAATAAATATTCATTTTTAGGTAGACGTACACAAGAGTAAGTAATGGTTTTTTTGAAATTGTAATATACATCAACATTTATAAATATGGCAAATACCAAGCCACTCGTCTACGTACACAATTATACCTGTTTTTTGAATGCTTGTATTATCAATAGCACAAACACACGTATGAATCAACCCATTCATAAATACGATCTCTACCTTCATCCACCGTTCAAAAAACTGATTCCTTTTTCATCAATACCGCTGAAAAAATAGAAACAGAAAATCAGCTAAATAGAAATTCGAACACTGGTTACTCTGACAAAAACTTTGTACAAAACACGCCTGCTTTATTGCTTTATGAGTGTTTTGTAGATCTTAAGCCGAAAGTAACACGAAAAAATATCCCAATCCCCTGCGTACACTACACATTAAAAAAGGTACGATTTTTTTTGCGAACAAGGACAAACACGAGTAAAATGTAACATTGCCAGAGCGACAACAAAGTAATAAACTTTTAAAAAACCGTTTCCCTTTTGTAAACAAACAGAAGAGCAACTGGTTGTTACCGAAGCGAGGTCTTTTCTTCTATTTATGAAAAAGCCGCTTCCAAGAAAAAAGATTTGGAAAAAAGGCCGCTTCTTGGAAAGAAAGTAAGATAACAAAAAGGTGACCTCGTTGACCTACTGATGGCCTACGATTGAAACGTGCAGATCGCTGAAAATTCCAACTTAACCATCGATTACAAAGATGTATTTTTTTCATCGTGAGCAAGCGCCTCGAAGTATCGTAAATCAATGGAGAAATGGTTTGTAGTGGAATCTTTGTCGGAAGGATCTAGACAGGAAATGGCTGGCTGCTGAACGATTTTTCCGCGAACGTTGGAACCGTATGGCGATAAAGGTGGACCCGAGTTGCTTTTGTTTTGGTTACTTGACAGCTCGGACGACGTTTGGGTAAATTTAATAAATGACGAACGTTGCTGGTACGTCGCCGACGAAATGCATTTTCTTCAATTCTGAAAAAACCAAGTTAGGTAAAAAAATTCAACAAAGGAGTTTATTATGGTTCTCCACACGTATCTATTTATATACGGTTCGTATTCAACGAATTGGAGGTATCGTAAACGACAGTTGGAAAAAAAGAAACGCGTTTTTGTCGGAAAAAATTGTACAGCGTGCACTTAATAGAATGAATAGCTATTCGTATGCGTACTGTACTGCACGATACAAATTACAGCGAAGTACATCGTATTCGTGGATGAATCATTTAAAAAAATTCACACGGTAAATTAACTTTTTGTATTTTTTAATTAACGTGAATTAACGTTCAACTGAGGGGAATTCGTTAAGATTACATTTTAAAAAGGGACAATAGAATGTCGCTAGATATTTATCTTTGAAACGTTTACTCGAATGGAAAAATGCGTAATTCCATAATCGTAGGTTACAATGAAGGCAGCGAAATGCAGCTGAAAAGCTATGAAAATTAACTCACCGAATGCGAAATATAATATAAACAAAACTTACGCTTCGCATGGCATGGCATGGCACTGTGAAAAAACCTTGAATTTATTCTGAATATTTAGAATAAACGAGTAAGTTCATTCCGAATTCAAATTATATATCGAAAGAGGCCGAATATGCGACGTACTCCAAATGCCAAACCAGATAATCATTTTTTATTTATTAAATACTCGCGATTCGCATAACTGGTAATACATTGTGTAATCCTGTGAACAAAAATAGAAATAAATATACAGATACTCGAAAATAATTTTTTATAGCGTATAAAATTTCGAAAAAATCAATTATCCCGAGATGATAAATCGATTCGAGTAAAAAAAGTAGATTTCAAGAGATCGAGTATAATTTAAATAGAGAAATCAGTGTTTTACTCGAAGCAGGTGCAACGAAGACAGATTAGATTGAAATTAGGCCATCTTGGATGACTCTGGGATGGCTGACAAATTCACTTGATAGACTTTCAACATCGCGAAAATACATCGAAAAGAATTGGAAACGGTTGCTGTAATTCAAAATGCTAAATTCAGGAAGTACACGTACCGATCAAAGACGAAGGAAACCTTGAGAATGAACGCAAATTTCTGACAGCCAGAATATTATCGTAAATTATGATGAAATCCAAGATTCTAATTCTATATTGAAAAAAGAAAAACATAATCGAGTGCATTAATAAAAAGCCGTTGGGAAAGAATCAATTTATAAACCATAACAATAATCTGTACAATGTCGCTCGTATAATATCTTTATCGCGCTTATCAGTAAGTTTAATTACACTTTATTCACGGTGTTTTTCTTTTTTATAAATAGACGAACACTTCCGTCGTTGTTTCGGAGTGTTATTTAATGCATTCGTTACAAAATAAATTATAATTTGGTTTTTTGCTCCCTATAAAAAGTAGACAGAAGTTGATAAAAATGACTGTTCGTTGGAAGACCTCGTTATGAGAAGATTAAAAAATAAATTGCTTATGGGTATAAATAAATTTCCTAAATTTATGTATGGGCACAGGTATCGATTAATTTCAATTTTCAAGAGATGGATAAAAAACTGAAAACAGAAATACGTACCTCAGACTGAAATCGAAAGAACTGAAAACTATCCTAACCTAACCTAACCTAACCTAACCTAACCCAACCTACTACATACTTATTTTGTAGAACTGAAAAATTGAAAACTGAAACATCAAAGTCTGAAACTAAAAAAAAAATCATGGTTTTCAGTTTTCACTGTTTTCTGTTGATGCTGCTAATTTGCATTCTGCAGTAATGGAAAAGTAAAATGATTTTAGTTTCAGTTTCAGTTTTTAACTTTTTAGTTTTCAATTTTCAGTTGATTTTTAGAATTTTTTTCTTTTTTCTTTTTTTTTATTTGTTAATTTCAATTTGAAAAAAGTAAACTAGTTTTTAAATTAAAAGTCCAACTGTGTCACAAAATAAAAATTTATTTTCTGGTAACAACAGTGAAAAATTTGAATTTTTATTGAATTATATTTTATACTCAATTTTTTCATTAAAACAGAAGGCAAAACTGAAAAATCGCATCCAATCATTCATAATGTCTCTAGAAGGTCTTTGGAAAAACTGAAATGATATTATTAGTTCCAATTTCAGTCTCTATTCCACTTTTCCAATTTTTTTCAGTTTTCAATTTTCAGTTCTACGTTCTAGTCTCAGTTTCGATTTTCTATCCACAACTAATCTGATAGGGAATTTTTCCTGTACTAAAAACAGGGCTGTTAATCGTTTTTTTCAGGTTTCGGGTTTCAGGTTTTGTTTTGAGTAGGCAAAGGGTTTCAGATTTTATTTTGATGTTTTTGGGTTTTGAAAATTGAATAAATTTAATCGGGTTATTCGGGTTTAAAGTTTTTTCGGGTTTCATCAAAATAATCGGGGATTTCTCAGGGGTTTTCAGGTTTCCGGTTTAGGTTTCGAATTCAAGTTTTCGGGTTTTATTTTATTATTTCATCGAAAAATTTAGTTTTTATGGATTTTGAGTACAATTCGGTTTGGGCCAATAGACAGTAATAGAAAAACTGAAAACTTGAACTGAAACTGAATCCAAAAAAAATTAACTGAAAGTCTGAAACTGAACTGAAATGATTTCCAGTTTTAGTTTTCAGTTTTTTTGACTTTTTCATTTTTGAAATTATGCTCGAAAAACTTGAAATTTAGTGACGAAATATTGTTAATTCTCATGTTCTCTAAATATGTTCTAACAAAATTGGAAATTAGGCAGGGATGGAATACCGAAACTGAAACTATAACTAAAAACTGAAAATAACCAGAGCTTGAATGAAAAAACTGAAACTGGAACTGAAATGAATTTCAGTTCCAGTATCGTTTGTATTGTTTGATTGAAAATAAAAAATACATGCATGTAGAAGGCTAGAAGCGCAAATGTATTGAAAACAAAAAACAAAAAAACTGAAAACTGAAAAGTGGAACTAGAACTTGAAAACTACAAACTGGAAAACTGCAGGTACTGAAACCTTAGGAACTGATAACTAAAATTGGAACTTTTATCATTTTAGGTTTCTATCCCTGAAATTGGGCTAATTTTTCTGAAAATTTCATGAAACATGCAGATTATTTAAATAATTCCCTTTTTAGTTCATGTATGATATGGCTGGTGATAAATATTAATTATTCCATAACAGGAACATCTATGAAAAGAGCTAAGAAGGCTTAATAAAACATAAATTTCAAGTCAAAAACTGAAAACCGAAACTGAAACTGAAATCGAAACTACAATTGGAAAATCAAAAACTGAAAACTGAAACTGATAATTTTTCATTTTTCCATTCCTGAATTTCACGAATGCAATTTTACACATCGAACTTACATCTACAAGTACACACTATTCAATGAAATTATTACTAAACGATTTAATTTATTCTCAACGTAAAACGAAAAATAACAAGTTTTTTTCTATTTTTTTCCTAGGATGGAGGCAAAATTGTACACACACATTCAAAACAACAACAAAGTAAAGAGCGGCGCGACGTGGCGCATCAATAAACCATCAAATCTACGTGATTAAATTAGCAAGATGAAATGATGAGGCAATTAAGAACCACGTTCTTTTCTAATTGTATAAGTAATAGGTAATTTTGTGCTAAACGAAATTAATACGTATGCGAATTCATTTAGTTCTCAATTCGAGCATAAATTTAGCGACTCGTTTATACCTCCGAACCGTTATATTTATACGGATTTGGGAAACCCTATTTTACATCATCCGTCTCGCTTTCTCCGTTAACATATCTCTCTCGGTGCCATTCGTATTTTGATTACTACGGCTTTCATTTTTTTTACTTCCTTCTTTTTTACTAAACAAAATTTCCTCGTTCCCCTTGCGCATATCTATCCTTTACTCCGCGCTACAAATCGACGTGATCTTTACCTAGCTGTGTAAATACAATCGGTCACTGTTACCGTATCGTTATCGAAAGAGAAAGTGCACAACATTTCAAGTTCGTTTTTATTGAAAGATTAAATCTAGCAGAAAATTAGCAATTTCGTTCTATTATATTTCCATCATACTTCTCAGTTATTATACGACTATTTCCTCATCTTACTCAAATGCGACGGAGGATTTGTCCAACGAAGTACCCTCCCTTTTTTTCCATCTGCGTGTTTTCGAAATTAGGTCGAAAATCAAAGCACCTTGAATTTCATTTGTAAATTTTGTTGATGTGTTCGTAAACAATACATAGGTGAAGAAGGTTTATTACGTCATGGTCGGAGGACTAGTAGAATCGTATAACATTCATTAATTAAGCGGAACATTCGGTCGTAAAGTCGCCAAATTGAATGGTGTCAACTTTAAGTTCATTATTCGTTACGTATGTAATGTGTATACGTCCAGATATTTCTAGCAAACTTACATATTTCAGATGTTCAGCTTCAACTGATTAGCTACCCGAATCGAAACTCATCAAAGGGTTTTTTCGACGGTCCTATAATCACGAAAAGCATAAACATATTGGTCTATTGGTAGATAATCGGTTCGTTTCATTTGACGCCACGGTGATATTCGATCGAGACTAAAGAATTCTAACAAGATAATAGATATGAGAAAAATCATTTCCTGTCAACTGACACATACTAAATTAATTCATAGAAATAATGCAATATCAGCGAAACATTCACTTATAGCTATAAAGAAATAGACGTATTTCACGTAGGGAGCTAATACATACGTACCAACATTTTAATTAGGAGTAATATCGAAAAGCAAAGCAGCTGTTGAGCAGACGACGACGCTGGTTTCTTTGTTTGTTGCTAGTTTTGCGTTATCGGCAGAATTCAAAACTACTTGTATAGATAAGAAAGCGGTCAATTGAATGTCCGAGATAATTCTAGGTATTTCAATGCAATATGGTTCGCTGATGAGAAGTGATATCCCTCCCGAATGTGTAATAGAAAACCTCAGTTCATTTCTTCATAAATAAACAGCTGAAATAAGTATAAGAATAATATGAGGTTATTATTATCATCATCAGAAACAAATCCTATTGCGTCAATAGAAACAAATGACATTCAGAAATAATCACGAGGTTGGCATAATTTTAACACATCTGCACTACACACGTTTTCGTTATTCGTCCAAGTAATACGTAAAATCTATGGGAACGTTTTTAAAGAGTGATAGAATATAGATATCTAAAATACTCGTATCTGTAATGTAGTGTGGTTAACAATTTCAATCATGGTCTTATATTTGATGCTGGATTACAAAATCCTTGTAGTTTAGCTTCCGTATAATATTTATCTAGTGTGTTCTTTGTATTATAAACTATCGTACGTATACTTACTCGACTTTATTGCAGAAGCGACGAACGAAATATGTTCAATTCTGCTACACATCATCAGCTGTTTTCGATTTTGTTTGGTTATCAATGTTATTATACTTGTCTTATTAGGTATTCTGTAAAATTCAGACAGACTTGACGTGTGAACAAATGTAGTAGTAGTTTATTTCACGGTGACGATGGTTTACATGAAATCCTATAAACATGCAAACAGAGAATATATAAATCCTAATTCAGATACTAACTTTGCAATTAATTCTTGGGCATTTATTGAATAAATAAGAAAACGAGCATCTTCATTTGATTTGGATTGTTCAGATTTTAGTCGTTATCAGAATCTAAATATTGTATTAACTACAAGTGGTAGGCTTAGGTACATAGGTAAGCACCTAAATATTAAGTCGCAATGCATATTCATAATTATATGTACGTAAAAAACAAAACAAAAGCCTGTAAAATGATATAATTTCACCGAATAGTTAATTAATGAAAATGCTCTGCTCATCCTGTTTCTGCGTCTCGGTCAACTGATTAAATTATAATTCACATTTTATATTATTTTTACAGTGTGTACCTACTACCTACTGCTTGTTGTTTGTTCCATGCACATCTTCATTCAAATTCACTTCGAGTGTCACTGTCAAGCTGTGTTTCGATTAAAATTGTAAATAATTACCCAGAACCTGAGAACCGAAACAACAAAATGTTATCTGTTATCTCGAAAAGCGTGCACTGTTCCCTCTTTTTAGAAAAAGTAAAACAAAATCCCAGTCACAAGCATTTAGAATTTTTAATTGTGAATTTGAGATGAGATAACTGCATCACATTTACATAACTACAATATAAAAAATATTTAAAATACTCATATTAATTAACATTTACCTCTGGGCTCTACCTCCAAATTAATTATTTGCTAATGCTTATTCCACAACCTAACCTAACCCCATGAAAAATACGCAACAAACATGTTCAATTTTCAAAATAAATTTTCATCTGATAACACTGCGTACCGCAGTGATAAGAAATTTAACAAGATGGCGGTAATACGGCATGGTAATAGAAAGTTATTTTATTCTATTATTATTTATTTCGTTTTAAAATTTCCAAAATTTTAACGTTTCATTTCGTTTTTCGTTTTCTTATAATTCATTTTTGAATTTTTCGTTCAGTTTCATTACTTTTGTTTTTCTCAATTTTGTTTTTTTGTTTTTTGATTATTTTGTTATCAGGGGTGTTAACTCAAACCAAAAACCCGAAACAACCAGATTATTTTGACGAAACCTGAAAACCCCCAACCCCAAAAACTGAGACCCAACCCCGAAACTCGAACCTGAACCTGAACCTGAACTTGAATCCGAACCCGAACCCGAACCCGAACCCGAACCCGAAACCCAAATGATGAATCGGGTTTCGGGGTTTCAAAATAAAAATTTATTATTACACGTTTCTTGGTTTTTTACGTAATAAGACCGGTTTTTACGTTCAAAAAACGGAAACAGAAACAGAAACTGAATACGCTATGGACTATCGCGTTATCTACTTATCTACATTTGAAATTTTCATCTTTATCATTTTATTGCTCATTCTTTACTTTTTTTCACGTATCCAGGGGTGTTAGCCCCAACCGAACCCGAGACTCCGATTGATTTTCAAACTCCGAAACCCGGAAACCAGAAAAACCCAAACCCGAAACCCTAAACCCATACATCAAAAACCGAAAAACAATCGGTCGGGGTTAACACTTAACACCCCTGGTTACTTTTCACCAACCTGGCTAATTGTACCGTACCAGATGCCCCAGAATATCTGACACCACTTATCATTTTGTTCACAAATTCATAATATTTGAATTTTGAACCAAACTGACTAATGAGTGTTTGTTTCGTTTTATCAACGTTAATCGTTATCAACTCCGAACCAGAGATGAACGAGAACTTATGGCGGTAAGTTACCCGGAAACTTACCGGTAAGTTACCGGTAAGTTACCGCGGAGTAAATAA
>FIZU01033033.1:0-60287 GCA_900064475.1 Pseudococcus longispinus
TCCAATTTCGAGTTCAATGGTTTGGGGAGGTGTAAAAACTCAAATCGCAACTTTTCGGGGCTGTGCTGGGTATGCCACGCAGGTGGCACTACGCAAAAATGGCCAAAAACCACGTTTTCTTCGAAAGTTATCCCACTTTGAGGCCCCCTAGCTCCACCTCCCTTTGAGTTAGGGGTCTAAAATTTTTCATGGTTCGTCCCCATATAACACTCCCTTGAATTTGGTCAAAATCCGAGGTATGTTTTTTTTTTGGCGCTCCACCCTAATGGATATGTCTTTTTAAAATCCAAAAGTTTTCAAAAAGTCCCCGCCATTTTTGGAAATCTGATAACTTTTCCAAGTCAAAAAAAGTCTGACAAAATGTCTAAAATTCAATTTTTTAAGTTCAAAAAAAATCTAAATTATTTGTCTAACAAAATATCTAAAAGTCAGGATTGTCTTTGAAATTTTCCAAACTCAAAAAGTCAATGGAAATCTGAAAAATTTTCAAATTCCAAAAAGGTCTGACTAAATGTCTAAAAGTCATTGTCAAGGAATTTCGGAACGGATTTTACAGACATGAAAAATGGACAAAAATTTGACAAAAAAATGGACAATTTTTTGAGTTCGAAAAGTCGATAAAAATCTAAAAAATTTTCCAATTCCAAAAAAGTCCGACAAAATATCTTAAAAATTACCCTGATTTATAAAATGCTTCGTGTTTAAAATGTCTTGATAGAAATCTAAAAATTTTCAAAATCGAAAAAAGTCTGTCAAAATGTCTAAAATTACCCTGATTTATAAAAGTTTCTAATTTCAAAAAGTCAATGAAAATCTAAAAAATTTTCCAAGTCAAAAAAAGCCTGACAAAATGCTTCAAAGTTAATTTAAATCTGAAAATTTTTCCAAATTCATAAAATTCTGACGAAATGCCTGAAAGTTAACAGTATCTCTAAAATTTTTCCAAGTCCAAAAAATTCTGACAAAATGTCTAAAACTCATTGTCAAAGAATTGGACAATTAAGGTGGGTAATTAAAATGGATAAAATTTTAGGATTGACCCCAGCTATTAGACATATCCATATCAAAAATTATGAAAATACGAAAAAAAACATTCTTTAAAAACTCCTCATTTGTGTATCATGAAAATTCAATTTTAAAAAAAAAAAAAATGTTCAAATTTTATCGATGTTTTTGGGAGTTGAAATATATCTAATTTTTCCCAAATTTTTGTAATTTCAATTAGGTAATTTTGAATGACCTGGTTTTATTTGGAATTTTGGAAGGGTTCTAGCACATATTTTTGGATTATGTTACAAACATATTACCTTGATTTTTTTGAAAAATAAAAATCCCTCCGAGCTCTGATCATCACTTTGTCACTTTTTCCTTCTCAGCCCCCCTCCCATTAGTTCCATTCGTCTTTCAAGGCCGGTTTTATGGATGTGATCATTTACCCCCCCCCCCCCCCCCCGGACCAAAAAAGGATAAGTATGCGAAAGTGTTGACTTCTTTTCTAAGAAAATCTGAGAAATTTTGCATTTTGAGCCAAGATATGCAAAATCATTCCCAAAATGATCTTACCCGAATTATGAAATCATTTTCAAAATTCTTGAAAATCATGAAAATAATTTTATGAAAAATGTTTCGAAATTATAGTTTTTAAAACATGATTTTTCTCGCTACAAAAAATATGATTCATTAAAATGATCAATTACCAAAAAAAATTTTAATTTGAACTTTGATCTTTTTGACCAGTGTACACAGTGATTGATTTGGGGATTCTTTTTGAGGGGTCTCAGACAGGCCAGACTTCAAATTAGCCAAATTTTCGGTGCGATTTTTCCAACTATTTTTGGAAATTTTACCAACTTTAATCGGAAGATCAATACCTACCTAACATTTAGAAAATGTGATTAAAATTGTGGCAGTTATTTGAGGGGAGGGAGTGATGATAATCTTCATGAGGATGATACCATTTTTTTAGGGAATTTTACAATTACTCATAACCTACACCGATTTCAGTATTGATAGCAATTGACATCATTGGGATCTTCATTTTTTCAAATACCTATATAACATTCAGAAAATGTAATTAAAATGAGGCCAGTTATTCAGGGAAGAGGGGTGACGAGAACATAGTGATATGTGAAATTTAAAAAGAGCTTTGACCAAATTGTCTTAACTTTTCCACATTTTTCATATCAAATAATCCCAGCATTTGTCTTATTCTGGAATTTTCAGCTCATCTCAGTGATTTAGATCGTGATTTTGATGATTTAAATGATTTTTTCACTTAAAGAAAAATCATTTGAATTAGAATCAATACCTAGTTGTTTACAAACAAAATATAGTACCACTGCCTTTTATAAAAACTTGAGTTGATTTTGATGATTCTTTTTCATAATTTTTTTTTTCATTAAAATTTTACGCGATTTTATCAAATACAGATAAATTAGTGTAATTCACATTGAAATCATTAAACTCAATAATTTAAATCATGATTTTGACGACTTTTTTTTTACAAATTATTTGACCCATTTCTGATTTTGGGTGAGAAAAATTGCATATGGAGTCAGAAAACCCGAAAAAATTTAATCAAAGTCAAAACTTTTAAATTTTAGCCCCGTGCCTGAATGTAAGTATAAAAGCCTATCAAAACTATTTCCCCTCAATAATCACAAGTATTATTTGAAATCGGGAAAATTTCAGGAAGCGATGATACTTTTTTGACGAAAATTTGCAGTTTGAGTTAGAAAATTCTGAATTTTCAACCTTTTGTTTTCGGTTTAGCACAGTTTTGAACTTTAATTTTCAAATTTGAATTTCAAATTGGTATTAATAGTTTATTATTTGTCCAATCCTTTTCCATTCAAAAGACATTTAATAGGTACCTATACGTATAAGTTAATTTCAATAAAAAAAATACTCAAGACAAATAAAAATTAGAAAAATGTTATCAAATTTTCGGGGAAAAAATTATCAATGTTTGAAAATATGAATTTATCGAATTTAGCACAAGTTACTACCTGAAACCTGAAACACATTTTCAGTTTTATTCACTGCTTTTTGATTAGCTAGAAATTTACATCTTCAAAATTTGTATTTTTGATAACTTTCCCGCGCACAAAATTATAATAACATGCTCGCATACGTCGAATAACTTCGTATAATAGATACTTACGTTTGAAACTTGACCCATATCAAAATTTGTCGAACGCAGATCATTGATTATAACTTACTCGACTGAGCCGTCCTTGGAGAACATCATTACTAAGTTTTCAAAGTAGGTACTAGGTAATCGCATCATATTTTATTGCCTCCGTTATCAGAGGGACTGATATCAGAAAATCAGAAAAGTATGATAAATGTTTACACATATGTACACGGTATTCCCCAAATGAAAAATGTTGATAAGAGTGTATCAGTATTATCTTTCCAAATGGAATCATCATTGTTAATCACAGCACGAAGAGCAAAGAGTAAAATTACCCAAATCCTATGAGATATCTAGAACTTGATGGGATACGTCGCATAATGTCACCTTAATAATGTATTAACATAATAATGTTTTCCCCACATAGAGTAGGTCACGGATCATATAACATAACCCTGAGAGAAAGTCCAATCGTCAATATCTCACAAATATGATTTCTATTTGACAGTCAATTTCCGATAAGGAAACGCACCTAATAGGCTAATATCTATCTACCCGAGTAGGTACCTATGAAATAACTGTAATAATTCTGCCATTCCCATGACCATTTTGAATTCCTACGGTAAAACCGAAATTCTATACTGAGAATTTTGCAAAACTTTTCTTAATGAGTAGTTTGTGGTTTTGTAATTTTGATCAATCATGTTGTACGTACGAAAAAAGGTACCAGTGTTAATGGCTGATGCGACGTATAAACGAGTAGATATATTATTTACTTATAGCCTATATCCGCAAACTTACTACCCACAATCAAGGACAACGACTTTCTTAAATTTAGCAAATTTTCGAAACGGAAATGCTGAAATGGGTACCTGCTGTTCGTCTAATGTCGTATATCCAGGAAGAAAGCATTATTTAGTTCATACTTCAGAACAAAAAATACCGAGCCGAGAAGGTGAAGTGAAACACCGCCATATTATAATTCTATCAAAGATAACAATCCATTGTTCTCAATTTGACTCGAGGGGAATTCCGATGTATCGAATAATTGGTGACGTTTTATTATGAAGTACCTACCTACATGGCTTGGCAAATAATTATGGCACCGACGAAATTTAACGGTTCAAGTCAGATATCAAAAATCCTTTTTTGAACCACTACGAAAAATTTTTCACTTTACGGTTCGATTACCTATACGGTTCGCGAAGAGTTGGGTCGCTATCTCGAATTTATATAATTATAGCTTTCACTCGATGCGAACTTGAAATATTACTGGGTAGGTAGGTAGTTGCATTGAAAATAGTAATTACTCGCATGTTCAAGTTTATGGGAAATCCATCTTTACAAAAATGCAAACCAATCAAATATTATAACGATAACGTGTATCACGCGGCTTAAAAAGACAATGTCGCTAAGCGATTATTTAAAAATCTGTGTGATCCCGAGCACGTAGGCAAAGCGTTAACGATTATGGTAATTAAATGAAATATTAACGATTGTCACGTAGATACCGTAGATAAAAATGCTTTGACATTTTTAGATTAGGTACAGGCATTTAATAATACTATAATTATTTATCGTTATCGCCATTCACCAAAATCATTTACGCACGATCTTGAGCTGTTTATTGTTCACATGAATCAGCGTAAACTCCAATAGTTTCATGAGATACAGATAATTCTAAATTTAGGGACACTATTGCGGTAATTTTGATTGTTTACAATGTGTAACGTGTTAATTACGGCATCGCAAACGTTTATTTGGTGCTTTATGGTTCAGACCTCCAACGACGTGAACGAAATTCTTATTGACAAAAAGAAAGGTTTTCCCGTTGCGTTCTTTCGTATCCATTCGTCATTGTAATTAGAGCGTTTGAACGGAAAATTGTAATTATTTTTGGAAAATTTATTCTAGGGAATTTGCGAAGGGTTTTTCAAGACATTTTTTCTGCGAAATCGTATACAGCGAATACTGACGTTTTTCGTGGTTTTGATAACAAATCTAGGTACCTAGTTATCCAAGGTTGGTACCTTACCTACATACGTTTTTATCTCAATAAAAATTTTTGAAAAAATTGCACATTTGAGTGAGATAAACGTTGGTATTTGATTACTTACAACCTTACTAGGCTTTGATAACGATTTAACGTTTTGCAAAAAAAAAACAAAACAATCAAAACAAACGCATCATACCTTTCAATTTACGTCATTTCATTTAACTAAAAGAACTGGTTTAGGTATGTTTAAAAAATTAGCCCACACATGACGTACAAGTTCAACGAGAAGATGGAAAATTTTATTATGAAAGTTCCTTTTTCGTAGCTTCAGGCTGCGATTCGCTACGTCAAATTTTTACCATTAAAAACAAAATATTTGTCTACGTATTCGCACAGTTGATTGCTCACATGTACGTGTAGTATAAGTAGCCTATATGCACCCCGTATACGCAAGACAAGTGAAAATCAAGGCCTTTGGATATTAATTTTCGTTAAAATGAGATATTTAATTTCGATATCATATTCAAACACTGCTCGAACTAGGTACAGCTTATTTTTTAAATTTGAAATAACACGTATGAAATCACGTAGGTAATTAATCGAAAAATATTTCTAAATGGGGAATTTCCACTTCATGTGAATTCGTATGAAAGAAACAAATCTCCAATCTCTTAAATCACAGTATCTCTGCCTAACATGTAAACGTAAACAATACAAACTAGTAATTAAACGTAGCTATTGTAAAAATGTTCAAAATCTCTTATTACAAGTACTTATATCTAGGTACTTAATTACATACGTTTTATAACTTAAAATTTAATGATCATTTCCATAGATAAGTAAGTAGATACGCACGCAAATCGAATATCTAGCTACCTACCTACCTAATTCCAAATTTCCGAGTCATAGTTTCTTTACAGGTACTCCCTTTCAAAAAAATATTTTTATTTCTGTACTTGAGACCTCAATTGAAAAACATTTCAAACAAAAGTTGTAGATTAAAATCTTTGGAGTAATTTTGGTCATTATAAAAATTTGGATTGGACCCCTCCCTCCCGTCCAGTTTCGCAAAACCTATGTAAATCAACAGATTATGCGAAATTGGTGGGGAGAAAGGGGTCCGATCTAAATATTTGTAATGACCAAAATTGTTCCAAGGATTTCAATCTAAAACTATTGGTTGAAAAATTTTTCAATTGGGGCCTTAGGTGCAGAGAAAAGGAGATTTGTTAGAAAGCGGATGGACCTTAGCAAAAAAGGAGTTTAAAAAAAGGTATCCCAGCCTATAGATTACAAACGGCTAGGTATAATGTTTTTCATTTGGGACTGTAGGTACTAGGTACTAATAAGTACCAACTACCCACTACCCACCTACTCATTAAAGAAGTTGGTTGCAAAATACTCTTATAGGGCAACTGTTTCGATTTTTCAAAGTGAAATTAGGTACCTACCATGAAGACTATTTTTTTTTTTGAAATATCTACTTAAGTTACACAATTTTCACAAGATGATTGTTTTAAATATTATACCAACTAAGTTAAAATTGGCCTACCCGCAAGTGCGCAGAAATAAATCGGTAAAAAATCAATTTAACAAAATTTTGAATCATCAGCACCGTACTGAGCGCATTGTACTCATATGGACATCATTGTAACCAGACAACAGCCAGCGGGTATTTACCGCAATGACTAAGGAAATTTCTGGAATTGCAGAGTAAAAAAAATTTGCTTACTTTTTGAGTAAATTCGACAAATGATAAAAAATATGTTTTTTAGAAAACAAATTTGCTCGTACCTAGTTGTTAAGTTGGTAGTTATGTTTACGATGTAGTTAAATGAACCGTTAATGTAATGATTCATTGGATAAAATGGGAAACATTTTACATCAAAGAATTAGGTTAAACAAAAATCCCATGTTCCGAGAGATTATGTCACATTAAGAATATCTTTAAATGCAACTACGTTTTTATAATGAGTTATGAATTTTGATACCTGTGACAAAATGTTTCAAGTAGGTAAGTTTAAATGGAATTTTCTTGTGACATGAAATAATTATGTAGTTTTGAATTTTTAATTCCATAAGTAGGTATAGATATGCCCTGGTAATTGTAATTCACTCGTACTAATATTTTCTCAATTGATTTTTTGAGAAATATGCAGTAAAAATGTTCCGCGTGATCACAAATCATCTAAATAGTCCCTTAAAATGTGGCAGGATAATTTCAAGTTGAATAAACTACCACCTGTAATAAATAAAATTTCGCCGAATTTATGAAACTAACAAACCATCATTATTTCATTAACCAACTGGAATACCTAGTTGATGATTTTAAAGTATAAAATTATAAATTATCTTTTCCATGAATTCAAGCTTTGAAAATTTACTAGTAAGATGATAATGATAAATTTCCTACACAGCGAATGAGTCAATTACGCGATTTCAAGAAAATATAAACGTAACTGTTACGTAAAATCAGGATATATGTTTTTCCAATCGTATTGTAGGTAAGTAATTACCTACATTAATACACGAACGTATTCTAAAAAATTTTTATTCGTGGTTGACCAATATAAAAAACACAAGAAAATTGTTCTTCTCGTGGTTTTCAAGGTAGTTTGGACTTAAATGTCAAGGTAAAAACCTGATCGCTGAATGTTTACAAACAAGATTTTTAAAAAAGCTGCGAATCTTCGTACCATACTTGCACAACAAAATTTTCACTATGCAAATAATGTGTTGTTTTAAATTTTGTTTTCATTACACACAAGTATATTTTTGCCTATATTTATGCGGGCATGAGTTACAGATAAGTCCATGGTTGAGAGTATAAACTTGTTCATTGTTGTCAAGTTCCATCGAAATATTGTACAAATTATAGGTACTTGAAAATTTGAATTTGGAAAGTCAAGATCTCAAGAATAGAATTTGTTCATTGCCTAAGAAGTAGGTAAGTATATACCTTTTTGGTAATGAGTGGGTTAGGAAACATTTATGTTTTAATATTTCAATCCAAGTGTATCCTATCTAGCAATTTCCAAGATATTTTTACGTTTCCAAAGATTTTGAGCATTTTGAACCATATTTTAGGATATTTTCCCATATAAAAGCATACTCGAGTATATATTTTTTAAAGTTATTTTACTGTTTTTTTAACGGTTTTTTGGGGTGTTTTTGAGAATATTTAGCCATATTTCGGTTTTTTTTTTCAATTTTAATCAAAAAAAGTCTGCTCAATACGCCTTGTTCCTCAACATTTTTTTTGCATTTTTTTTTCTGGTTAATCTTGTTTACTTACTATTCATAAATTTTGAAATTCTGTTTAGCTATTTGTAATGATACTAGGTACCAACATTGCGATTAAGAACCCAAGTAAAATGAATAACTCGCAATCCTCCACTTGAAAGTATAAATATTTAAAACCATATAGGTATACGTTTGACAGATGATTACATGAACAAAATTGGATTGAATGAGGATTTTGTAACTATCCCTACTTCTCAGTATCAAATAAAGTAAAAAATGACCTCACACATGACTCATTTAATTACGAATTAGGTACAAATCAATTCATTTTCGTCTGGAGTTGTTGTTTTGTTTGTCTAGGCGAAATTTCCTAGACGGACTTCCTCTCCGCTGTCGGCAATACTCATCTCATCACTACAAAAAAAAAATTCAAGTTACACGAGATATCCCGAAGTAACCCGAAACTTTTCGATATTCATTGATATCGCTTATCTGTTATCTACCCGCATTCCCGTCTAAGTTTATGTTTTTTGCTATTGTTTTTGTTCGTTAATTCGTTGAAATTATTAATTACTGTACTAAAAAATCCAGTACTTTAAAATCTCACTTCATTATTTTGGCAAACCGGTAATATTAACGCGTCTTTGTTTTTCATAACTAGAAGTTTGTTGACATTTTCACTGTTTCGAAATTTCCAAAGCAAGTATGCACATGAGGCAGCAATATGAATGAATCGAGAAAGTTTGAAGTTGCTTTACAATTCAGACAATTGGCGGAGTTAAATTACCAAAATGAAAACTTTCCCGATGCTTGTTTTTATTACATAAACGCGTTGAAAGTCCGACCGGAATGGAAACCCGATCTAAAAGATAGATTCTTAATAGTGCTAAGTAAGTCAACCTCTGAATGCTTTTTCGATCGAAACAATCATAAATGTTGAAATATTTTCAGGTTGTCTGGGTCAATTCCTCGAGAAAAAGAAGCAGTTTTCGGAGATATTTGCAATTTACGAGGAAGTCCTCAAATTATACGACGAAAGTGAAGAAATACATCACAATTTAGGAGCTCATTTATTCAGGTATGCGTGACATCGACTTACTATCTATTTGCTCAACATTTCACAAGCATTTCAATAAGAAACATGGGAAACAGCATGCCAACATTGTTATATACAACATTATTAGCCTTTGTTTCGAGTGGAAATCGAGTTACATATGGGATGTTGGACTTACTCCGGATATTTCTTCAGTTATCAATTTTATACGAGGTTTGCAGAAAATTGATTCCATCTTTGGCAACATACGAGTTATTCTGATCGAAAACGAAATCATTTTGATTAATTATAAAAATCTAATCGACGTTATTCGTACAAATAACAACATTTATTGTGATATAAGCTCGCAGCTTAAACGTATTAAACCAGTTAGCGGCGATGTTTTGGGTGAAATTATTCAAATGAAGGATAAAATACTGGATTATGTTTGTTCCGGCGAAGAATTAATTATTATTCGTACCGAAGAAAATTGGTGTATCCCGACGCTTTATGGAATCTTGTTGAATTATCCTGTTGTGTATTGGTTCCAAAACGAAACACGTGATACTAGTTTAAATTTTACAAATGTGTTTTCCTACAATGTTACCTTCGATGTGATCCGAGAACACTCGATTGAACAAATTATACTTTACAGTTTTAGTATTCCTGTTGTATTGAAAAAAACCAACGTTAAAAAATGGTTTGATCAAGTCAAACATAAGTTCATTCAATCCGGCGTGAAAAATTTTCAAAATATTAAATTACATTGTAAACTTGTTACCTTGAAATCAGTTACATTGTAGTGATATGAGTTACCTTTCTTGATTGCTGTGAAATTTAAATTTTTATTCAATTATACTTGTTTATTGTTGGTTTATTTCATTTCAATCGATTTCGTCTTTATTTAGATTGGGGTTTCCGGATAAAGCTACTTATTACTTCCAAGATGCTCTCAAAAGAAATCCGTATTATTTTCCAGCCTATCGAAGTTTAAGCTCGGCATATTGCGCTTTAATCGAACGATGGCATTATCGAATGCTGAATGATTCTTATAGAAATGCAGCCTATAAAGAAGCGATATTTAAAAAAATCGATCAAGGGTTCAAAACGGTTCTAGATATCGGCACAGGAACCGGATTATTTTGGTATAAATATTTACCTACGATTGCGAACGAAATTCGTATTCGAGTTTTTAATTTTCATCGTAATTTTCTTACAGTTTATACTCTCTCGAAGCATCCGCTGAGAAAGTTTACGCTTGCGAATGTAATTCTGTTATGGTTTCGATAGCTTCGAATGTATTTACTCAAAATGACGTTTCGCAAATGGTTACCTTAATTGATAAGCATTCTAATGACGTTACTATTCCGAATGATATTCCTAATAAGTAAGTATCAGGTGTAACCGTTCAATTTACTTGCAGTATTGACTGAAATTGAGATAATTTTTCAATTTCTATTAATTTAGTGGTATAAATATGGAAAATGATTAATAGTAATTTTTATCCTATGACAAATTGATCATAACGTGCGAAATTTAGTCCGACAAGTCATTTTTTTTGTTCGGGAATCCCATTCGTGTATGCTCATCATTTATAAATATTTTTTCAGGATCTCATTAGTGGTAACCGAAACAATGGACGCTTGTATGTTGGGCGAACACATGCTTCAATCTTTAAAATACGCCTGGGATAATATCCTGTTGCCTAGTTACAAGTTCGAATCGAATAAACCGATAATGAACACCTCTAATAACGGAATAGTAATACCACACAGCGGTAGTTTGTGGTTTTCGGCCGTCCAATCGAATTTATTAGCCAAAAAGTACATCTTCCCATTAACCAACATCTCCGCCGATGACTGTACCAACGCTTTCGCCAACGTGTCTTTAAAAGAAAGCTTAATACCGGAAAATTTTCAAACCTTATCGCTAAATCTATCGTTATTCGCATCCCTCAACGAACCATACGACACGGAGCGTCTTCAGTCTGTACCAGATTGCGTATTTATCACAGAACCGCACGAGTTATTTCACGTGAACTTCAACGATCCCGCCTATATCGAGAAATTCCTCTACAACGAGAACCGTTACACGTTCGAAGTTACCTGCACTCGTAATGGGTATTTCCACGCCATCGCTGCATGGTTTAAGGTGCAACTAGACGAAAGCATTGTTCTATCTTCGGCACCAGATGACCTAAACTCGAAAAACTGCTGCTGGGATCAGGCCATATTTCCTACATTTAAACCACATCGCGTCGTGCCCGGCTCTAAGATAAAGTTGCAGACTGGTTGGACAGATGGAAAGGTTACTTTCGACGTGAATAATATTATTTACCCCGATGGTACGGTTTTACAAGAGAATGCGTTACCGTTTCCGGCTCCTTCGAATTTTATATCCATGTTGAACGATACTAGTCTATTGGAGCATTTGAAGTTAGCGGCGTTATCTTTCATCAACGAATATAAAAATAGAAAAGTACTTAGGATAATGGATTTATACCCTGTGCCTATATTTGGATTAATTGTTCTACGTAACGCTCACTTGCTACGGTCCAATTTCCGCAACGTTGAATTGGTTTGTTGCGTTTCGTCCAAAGAAGAAATCACGGTTATTAAAAGAATAGCCCAGATTAATAACATATCGGATGAAAAAATAACCTTTATTTTGGCTGAAGAATTCGACGACACTGTGGCAAACCTACAGTCATTCTCATTCGACGTAGTTCTAGTCAATTTCATCGATTATACCGGTGATCTGAACGAAGAAATGATTACTCGTGTGAATACATTGAAGTAAGTGTTAACTCATTGTTCAAACGAACCGGATATTTTACCACTCGGGAAAATTATCTTTTTAATTGTAACGCCGAAAAACTCGGTTCGTGTCAGTTTTTTTTACACACCAGACCAAGCAAGGTTTACGACCTTGCGGTTAAACAGGAATCCCGACAGTGATAAAATTCGCCGGTAATTCCGAAATCATTGTATGTAGCTAAAAAGTAATCACTTTATTGTCTTATCTCAGGCTATTGTTACGCGAAGGAGGGTATCTTCTACCTAAAACCATACAGATTTGCGGTCAACTGATTCATTCTGATTATATCGAAGAAAGTATGCGTGTAGTAAATGACGACGTTCGTCGTTATCGTATTAGCGATATCATTAACGAATACCAGGTATCAGAAAGAATCTTCCAACGTCGGTGTCTCTATTTAAACGGTCGTTTACCCTAATCTTTCTTTTATTTTGCCGCAGGTATTACAAATGCTCGAACTGAATATAGCTACGTTAAAATTCGAGAAGTACTCGAATCCGTTCATATGCCACGAATTTTCCGCTTTTGAATTAGACCGCCAGTTCGAGAAACAGATTTATACGCCGACCATTCGACAAGGAACCATCAACTCTATATTATATTGGTACAACGTTAACTTTTTCAGCGATCAATTTATTTACGAATATTCTTCGTTACACGAGTTTTCCTACGTTAATCAAGCAGCATGTTTAACCAAATCGCCGATTGCCATTTGTGATAACACCCACGGGTTTGTCTGTCGAATGCATTATCATCACGGAGCTTTTTTAATTGCCGATTTAAATACGTCACCTTTTATTAATTCGTCTCCTGAAAAATGACGTATTAATGAAGATCTGCCATAAGAAAATAACATTTCACTCGCCTTTTTTGAACAGTGCTGTGATATATTATTTATAAAGTTGACTTCGATTCGGTTTTTTGTTCGTATAAATAATAGCAAATTACACCTCCAACTGTAACATTTTTAATGGTTTTGAAAAATTCAACAATAACAGAAAAACATAATAAACTAAATACCTATAAGTATCATATTCCCTTGTGTAACTGATGACTGATAACAGCAATTGTATAACATTCAACTACAGTTATTAATTATGTTAATTTAATTTTAGTCTCAGTCAATTTTTTGCTTAATGAGTAAGACACCATTTTGAAACCTGCATGGTAGAAATTCGTTGTAATATTCTTAATGTTCATTGTGTTCTTTTTTATACATATTTTTTAAGAGAAACACTCTTTAGTGTTTAATAATTTTCAACGTCAATTTAAAATAAATTTTTACAAAAATTGAATTTAAACTGTACCATTATAAGTAACATGCTCAACTTCACTATTTACTCTTTTTGATATTAAAAATTCATCGATAAGATGGCTGATTCGTTCGGGGTGATTTTGATGAACAGCGTGATCACCTTTAATAACGATAATCGTATTGTTTATCTTACTGCAATTATATTCGTAAATTTGTTTCAAATAGGTGCTATACCGCGTCATATTACCATCAGTCAGAATAAACAGAACTGGACAAATAATATTTTTCAATATTTCCTTTTGCTGTTCGAAAATAAATATAGGTCTCATTGGAAATTTTAACCTTTGATCACTGGTAAAAGTGAACCCATCTTTGTACGGTTTAACAGCCCTTTCCATTAAATCTTCAGCAGCTTCGTCACTCAACCCCCATTTCTCGTTTTTCTTCACTTTTTCAAACGCTTCGTCGTAAGTATACACAGGAGCGGACTTGATCTCCAATTTCTCTTCCAATTTTAGCTGTTCATTTAGTATTGTTTGTAAATGCGTTAAAGTATCGGATAGTGGGACTGGTCTAGGTTCCATTGTATCGATAACAATCAAAGATTGAACTTCCTGAGGGTAAATGGCCGCGTAATAGGTGCCGATTTGACCTCCAAAACTGTGGCCCACTACGCAAAACCTTGTCCATTTTAAATGTTTAGTAACTCTTTTCAAAGCGAATACGAAATCGATTAGGTTTAGTGGTGATCCTTCGAAGAAATGCGAAGATCGACCGTGGCTCGGTAAATCAATGGCTAACAAGTTATAATTATTTTTGAACAATCGAATCAGTCTATCAAATGCTCCGCAATTGTGTTGCAAACCGTGTATCATTAGGACATGGTCTTCGGAGTCTGAGTTCCATGATTTGCCTGAAAATATTCACGGTTATAGGACTTTACTTTTAGAGTATTATTTATAAATTATAATGAATAAAATGTATACATCATGACCAGATGAATCTTGGTGCACGGTGAAATAATACAATCAAATCACATACATACTTACTGAATAATCTTAATCCAAAATTAAAATAAATATCACCATACCCATTTTATCACCCGGTACATATATTTAAGAAAAATAACACATTTAGGTAAGAGTATAAAAAGTATAAATAACGTTTGATTACAAAGAGAGACGCCGATTACACAAATCCTTCGAAATTGTTCCTTGGTAAAAATAATTCCAATATCAACTATAACTCCTATAATTTACTACGTTCTTTAGAAAAGAATTCATCCACCAGTGGAGCGATTCTTTCCGGATGATTTTGATGCAAATCATGATTACCCTCAGCGGCCTTAATGGTCACGTTGGGCTTCTGTTTAATTAATTTAAAGCTCGAACGAAATACCGTTTCGTAAATAAGAATACGTTCCGATGAAAATATATACAAAGTTGGACAATTCAAAAGACGCAGTACATTATTCCACAGATTTTCAGTGAGGTCCGGATACGAAGATAATTTTATTCTTTGATCCATGCAAAACGTGACTCCGCCATCGATCTTTTTTAATGATCGTTCTAAAATTATTTTAGCAGCGTCGTCAGTTAGCACCGAATCTCGATTAGTAAGTTTCTCCAAAGCTATTTGGTAACTATACACAGGTGGTTTGCCTTTTTTCAATTTTTCGTCCATTTTTATAAAGTCGTTGAGATTTTGTCTAAACAATTCAAGGGCATTTTTATCGTCTACGTATGAAGGCGCGATATGATCGATAACAATGAATTTTTCTACAACATGCGGAACTAAAGCTTTCAAAAACATTCCAATTTGTCCTCCTAAACTATGAGTTAGAAGATGAAAACGGTTCCACTTTAAATACTTGATGACGTCTACTATAGCGACAACATAATTTATCATGTGAATGAACAATCCAGGTGGAAAATGCGAAGAAAATCCATGACCGGGTAAATCTATCGCAATTATGTAATAATTTCCTTTCAAAAGTTTAATCAAACGATCGAACGCTCCGCAATTGTCTTGCCTGCCGTGTATGGCTAATACTCGTTGATATGAACTGTCACCCCAGGCTTTTCCTGAAATTTATGTGAATTTCAACTTCTGTCAAGACTCAAGAGTTCCCTGATATAAATGGTAAAATGATACATGGGTTCTTTATGGACATGCACGTAAATTACATTCCGGAAATCCCGAGTAAATGAAGTAAATGAATGAAGTACACCATCGAACCGATGACCAACTTACCCGCTATGTGTCCCCATGGTACAGGAATATTTATCTCCACTGGATTTGACATGTTACTGTCAGACATTGTACATCCAATCGGTCGGTATTTCAGTAAAGTAAAAAAATACAACTGCGAAGAATTTTGTACATTCACGATATCATTTCAACTTCTTTTTAAGGATCAATAAGTTTATTATTTCAGTTTTAAAGTTGCTTATTTTTCATTTTATGTTCCGATCACACGAATGTGATAATTTTGATAAAAAGAAGTGGATGCATAGATATAAAAATCTGGATTTACAAAATTTAATCTGCACTTTTCAGTTTTTTTACAAGGCAACACTGATTTTAATGAATGACGTCTTTGCCATTCTTGTATTTTTATGTCTTTGACTAGTCGTTAGAGATAACCGAAATTTTTTTAATTTCATTTTTAAAATTTAATTTTCAAATGATAAGCTTAAATTTAACGTATAAAACGAAACTCACGATAAATTTTTAATTTTCTGACGTGTGTCGTGTTTCACAATACCATCCATCAAAATGTCCATTCATATAGATTCTTCCGAGGTGTTACATCATTTGAACAGCTATGGTATCCATTCTATCGACGATAATTCATTGAAATCATTCATTAAAGGTAATAATAATCTGAATTTTACTCTGTAAGTTTTCCTTAAACTTCGTTTAATCCACCTTCATTCCAGACTTGAAAAAACTTATAAAATACGAACACTACAAAAATGTTTATGGTTCGAAATTCGAAACACATAATGATACACCGTACGAGCAAGATTTCACCAATTCTTTAACTAAGGGTGACTCGCCAGCTGCTGTACATGGTCAGTATTTCAGTATAATTAAAACGACGATTGTATCGTTTACTAAATTAATCGAATTTCAGACAACCGGCGAAAAAAATCTTGCTGCGGGAGGAAACAAAAGGAAAACGTTCATCCGATATACCTTGAAAAAATTGCAGGTTTGTGTTATTATTTGTTAAATTATTCAAGTTTTTTCTTACAGACCCACATTAAAAAAATATCATGTCTACAGATAACAATAAAATTCATTATGAAGAAGTGAAATCCGAGTGTCGTTGCAGAAATATTCATTCTCAACCAGCTATTCAATCTTCTGAATTTAAAAACGATATCAGAAGTAAGATCATTTATCTAATAGATTTTTTTTTAATTTTTCTTAAATTACATTTCAAATCATATGTTAATTTAGCCCAGAAATCTCTTTGTAAATATAAACATCAAATCCCTCCTAATGACGAAGATGAAAAATCAACCATCGATAAATTACAGGAAGAAGCTAGCAACATAAAACGTCCTACATCTTTATTGTCTTGTACGTATTTCAGAATTTTTTCATTTTTTCCCGATATATTTTTTCACTATTGGAACATTATTTCAGGCACAAGATCTCAAGCGACTAGCATAAGAAATAAAAAAGGTCGCTGCGATCCGGTCGAATTATACCATTATTATAGTTCTTTTTGGAAAAATCATAAACTTCCGGGAGAAAATGATCACGCTCAGTTACGACTTGCTATTCGAAAACGTCTAATGAATGGTAATCCAAATCGTATATAAAACCTTCACCTGAAACGTGTTATCGATTAGAGGTAAAAACTCTTTTTAATTTTCAGTCAAGTGAAAAAGTATGACGTCAATGAATCGACGATGATAGATGAGTTACCTTCGCGAATTTTGTCCATCTTTAACATGCTTTTATAATAAATTACTTGATTTTTTGTCATTTTTCATTAGTGCTTAGTATGTACGTGTAAATAATTAAATTTATGATTTGTTAATTGTAATTTTGCGATTTATCAGCAGGCATTGTAATTTTTTTTAATCACATCGTGATTATGTAGTATTAATGTGTATGGTGAATAAAGTTAATTATATCGATAATACAATAAAACTTTTTCGTATTCAAAAGGAAAGACATAAAATCAATGAGTCAAATATTTGTAATGAACACTAAAAAGTTCGTTCGATGAAGTACTAAAACGAATTCGATAAATGATTTTTCGTCGCTTTCAACGATAGTAAAAAAAAAAACTAATAACAAATTAAAAATAAAATTTATTCAAAATTATCGTTATAAAAGTATAAATCAAGTCCACATACTGGTTCTGTTACTAACTCTGCGTAACATCCTGAATAAATTTTCCGTAATTTACTTCCAAAACGATAATTTAAAAAAATAAAAACAACGCACTATACATGAAATATTTTTCTTTAATTTGACCTTAAAAAAGTAAAAATTCTAAAACCAACCACTTTTGGTTATCTAACTTAACACACGTTAACTACAATAAAATAAAATAGTAAAATATGCGAAACATCCCTCAAATGGGACATGAAGAAAAACGAAATTCACATTTATGTGATTTAGAAAGAAAAAAAAAGAAATAATACATTATAAGTGCACACAATCATTTTTTCATTCAACTCAAAAATCGCAGAACATAGTTTTAAAACTTATAAAAGAAAAAAAACGTAATCTATACATAGTAGGAGCATTTTCGACATAGTTACAATTTAAAATAACGCTTCAAATTTTTCTCAATTTCACACAAACGTATATAATTTTTCAAAAACCAAATACATACATACATATAATCTGGAAACTTAACAACATTACGACTAATTTCATCGGAAAAGTTTACGCCGCGTAACAATTTACAGCCATGTTTGATTACCTCGAAAAATTTCATCTTTAGTGGTAATGTAAAAAAACCAATCAATACCGCCCCGAATAAATTGTCATGGAAATTTTACACAATTTTTCAAAGGCCGTTTTCAAAACTAAATACGACAGTATTTAAAAAGGCCTACTTTACTAACTTTCGCTAGTGCTGATCATTTAACATAAACATAACCCCAAACCCCTAAGAACAAAAATCAAATTTCACTACAACGGTCACTAATCTGACATTAATCGACCTTTAATTGACCACTTCACATTACCATTTTAACGAGAATTAAAATTAAATCAAAAAATAAATCATGCAAAAATACAAAACGAAAAATAATGAAAAATAAACCACTTAAAAAATCGTATCATTTCCCTGAATTATTATTTATGTAGTAAACGACAATAACGCAAAAATTCATTCTTTTAAAAATATGAAAAAAAAAAAATTTCAAACACTTTACACTGGCAATATCACACAAACAACGTTTATACTTTCAACAAGTTATTGCTAATTTACACGCGTTTATCTTTCTCTTTTCCAGTATTAATTTGTAACATACATTTCGACATCGATTTCCACCCATTTCTTTTTAGAGTAAAAACAACGAAAAAGTAGGTATATGAAAATAATAAATACGTATTATAGAACTAATCAACGGTAAGCAAACATTGCGTAAACTTGTATTAACTGGAGGTCAATGAAGTAAAAAACTGAACTGGAGATTTTTTTCAATGACAATAAACATACGCGCGCAGATGCGGAGATCAATACGAGCAAAAATTTCGTTAATTCTGAAAAACAAAAAAACCCAATGAGAAATTACATTTAAAAAAGCGAAAAAATACCACAGTAAGTCCAATTTCATTTGAAACCTTACCCGATTTTTCTTCTTCGAACATTTTAATCTTGCATATCTTCGGGCATTTCGTGAGGATTAATTATACCGGGTACGGTCATTTGTTGTTTCCTCTTCTCTTCTTGGGCTTGTCTCAGTGCTTGCTCTCGTTCTTCTAAATAGAGATCCGAATCGTCAGCACCCGTGTATTCCTATATTGATAGAAAACAAATTAAATATCAAAATTGTCATCGATCGGTGGATTTTTTCACATAATTTTTGCTCGAATTTACCATAATTTGTATCAGAAAATCTCTCAAATGGTTTTTAAATGCTGATACGTCTTCGTTAAGATTGAACATTCCTTGAACTATGATTTTAATTTGGTTTTCGGTTAAATGCGAGAACGCGCTGGAGAATAAAGAAGCCACGAATTCGTGTATATACAGAACATTATCGACATTCGGCGGACCTAATGGACTCTTGATTTTATTCGCTTCCACCAATTTGAACATGTACGCTAAAATGGTAGCGTGCATTGCTAACCCTGAAATACACAGAAAAAATGCCGTTGAATACAGTGACTTTGCTAATTATGGTCGATAGTATTTCAATAATTAACCTGCTGTATGCGAAGTATCAGTAACGACGGTAAACACATGTTGTAAAATATCGGTGAAGTAGGTAGCGTAAAAGCTCTGCGCAGCTTGTTCGTGTTGTTGTAAATTCAATAACAATTGGTATAAAATCTGTAACAAAAACTAACGTTCATTTTTTTTTCACTTTCAAAGCAGAAAAATACCAATATGTTCGAAAACTGACCGCTAAACCGGTATCGGCGACATTTCGCATTGTATGCTTAAATGCCCATATAATCGAATCCAGTACCAATTTAAATTGAGGAGGAGGGATATGAAGAAAAGCCGGAAAACAATGCATATTAACAGCCTGTCAACAAACGAAAATAACATTATACGGAAATTCGCGCCAATATTCTACTTTCGAGCACGTGTTTTTCTTACTTGAAGCAATAAAAAGAAATTTATTCTGTGCTCCGGGAACTCTTCGAAATCTTTATTTATCATATTCAACGTGCATTCGAAAACGGCGTCGAATATTTTAGGAACTTCGCCGGTGATGTGACTTTGTAATTTATTCACTATTCCAGCCATCGCAGATAACACTTCCGGTTCTCTAGCAGACGGTACGTTCGTTTTATTGTAATCCAGTAGCACAGCATCCAAAAACGGAGGTATGAAGTTCTCTAACACCTAAAACAAAATTAAGAACGTCTCGTCGAAATACTTTCAAAGAGAGAAGATGTTTCCAAGATGATTTTATCGAACTCTACTTACCAATTCTGGTTCGTTCGATTTGCTTATCCAATCAGATATCAATTTCAACGTTTCTTTTTTAATACCACGCATACTCTTGATCAAAGGTTGTTTCAATACAGATTCGCCGTTCACTGAAATCGCTGCTAAGATATTGGTGCTCATTACTTTGTACACGTTCAACATATCCAGAAACATTCGACCTAGTTGTACGACGTATTGATGACCTAAGGATCGACATGCACTTTCGTTCGTTTTCAGTATACTCGCTAATTGTTTGACGACTTCGGGACTTTTCAATATATCGACATTCTGGAACAAAAAAAAATCAAGATTAGTTATTTCTAAAACACTGAGCTAACGAAATTTAGAAAATCGATAGAAATTTTCAAGTGGTAAAACGAAATCGACATATTGTCATTTCGATAATCGCAACCGCATCCCTTCGGACTTCGATGTTATCACCGTCAATATTGATTTTATATAAAAATTTCTCTCTAATGACGTCAATTTTACAATTTTTTTAATCCACGAATTTTGAATTCGATTCAAAATCCTCCTTTTATTTTTTTCTATCGAGAAAAAGGATGGGAGATAATTTTGTTTGTAGAATGTGATGCCAAAGCACTCGAATGTACCAAAAATTCAACTCGAGAAAATTTCACCACAAAATTAATCAATGTATCCTTGAAAATTTTATCGATTTTTGTGGAAAATGACCAACAAAGCAATCAAATTTCATCATCTTACTTTAGCAGCAGACGTAATAATATCATCCCACACTTGATTCGGCAACATCATATATTTTTCTATTAATTGATCTTGTACAACTTGATCAACTTGTGCGCTTATCATTAACCCAACGGCTTCGTAAAATGTGTGTACCTAAAAATAATCACAAATTAGTAATTCGGTTGAAACTTTCCGAGTGATTTCATCACAATGGTTTCTTACTTGCTGGTTATTAAGATCACAAATAATCGAGCTAATGCTGGCCAAGATTTCATCGATGAATGGTACCATTTCGCCGGCTTGAACTGTGACGAAATGTCGCTTGCATTTCTGAGCTATTTTAATAAAAGTATCACAGGCCATATCTTGCACACCTTCGTGAGTCTCTGTTGGATTGAGAAACGAAATAAAATTAGCTCGAAAATATGATCGTCATCATTTTACGCACAATTTCGTACAAATTGTCTAAAACGATCAGAAAGACTAATCATAAAACATCATTTTGAATCAATAAATAAGAGCATTTGTCATCACGTGTTTATAAAAATACGACTACACTAAATAAATAATCTAAAACGGTCAGAAAGACTAATCATGAAACATCATTTTGAATCAATACATAAGAGCATTTGTCATCACGTTCATAAAAATACGACTACGATAAATAATACATTCACCACGAAGATCAATCGTGAAAAATGATCAAGAATCAACATTACGAAATGTTAGTTATCATACGAATACTTATTAGTAAGAGAATCGATACTTCAATCAGAAAGACTAATCATATAAATCATATAACATCAAGTGTAGGGTAATTTTTCATCACGAAGTATCGAAAACTAGACTACTTTTCAGCCAACTTACCATGCATGAATTCAAACAGTTTGTTGACCACCGTTTTCAAAAATTTCCAGTGTGCACGTAAAAATCGAGGATATTGTCCGACGATGTACATAATATTCGAAGCAATGATAGCCTTGTTATTTTTGCCTTTTTTCTGCTCGCACAGCCCCAGTAAGTCTTTGATAGCCGTGACTAAAAACCGTTTCTCATCTTCTTCATGCATAGCTCCGGAGATACTGCCGATAGCCCAACATAACTGGAAAATGTAACAATTCAATTAATCGAATGCTATAATTTACCGAAAAATTGACAAGGAAACGAATATTTACAGTGTTCAAGTTTTTCCACGACCATTCGGTACCGTTCACTTGATTTAGCAATTTTTCCGTCATGATTCGCTCGGTATCAGCGTAATCCAAATGAGTTAAATAGACTAACGTTTCGCGCATATTTTTGTACAAATTAATCGAATCCGTGTCTCGCATGAATTCTCGCACAACTTCCCCGTTCTCATTTTCAACCACCAAAACTTCTTCTGGTTTGGCCATTTTACTGATCATTATCAATCTAACCTGATTGAGTGAAAAAAAAATGCGAATTATTCGACACATCTATATAAATTCCAACAATAAGAATAAAAAGAGGCGTACTTGAGAAAGTACAGGACGGTAAAATTCCCTCCTGATTTGAGATACTGGTGCCAATTTGAAAACCAAAGAAGGAGTATTGGGCGGTTGATACGGATTCTCTCTGTATAAATCAGCACTCAACGCGTTCCAGTATTCTAGACAAATTTTGAATATCTCTACTTCGTCAACTTCCGATATCAATACCAAATACGCTAAAGCCTGAAAATACAACCGATTGTAACATGCTGCTGACAGAGAAAATGAATAAAACGTTACGCAAGTTGATACATACTTTTAGAAGCACTTCGTTGTGATCTTTTTTCTCCAGCAAGTTACCATGCTCTTTCAGATACGTACATAGAAACATGGCTAAATTTTGGATGAAATTTTGTTCTTGATCGACCCCCGCAGCATAAGCTAATTTGATATTAGAATGCAAAGGTAACATCTATAAATGAAAAATTGAGCATTAATTGACTAGGCAAATTAAACGAGAAATTTCGCAAGAAAATCGTACTTCTTCAAGAGTCATCATTGTTTGAGTACTTAAAATAATACACATTTCTTCGTAATTTATCACCGTAACTCCGGCGATTTCGGTGAGACATTTCAATGTAACGTTTCTGAACATTGGGACATTCAAAAACTTGGTTATTAATAAAGGAATAAGTTCAGTTTCGAAAATATAACCGAGTGGTATCCAACTGAGGAATCTTAACAAGGTTTCCAATGTTGCCCCGACTAGAGCGGCGTTCTCGGAATTCTCCTAAAAAAAAAAAAAAACAACAAATACGTAATATGACATACCAGCGAGTTATTTGTTCGTAGGCAAACGCGACCACTTACGAGAACGAACTGACACAACTGAAATATTTGAGAAAATTCTGAACACATGGTGTCCTTCAAATGTTTCGTTTTGGTTTGCGTCATTTGTCCAGTAGAGAAATCGAATACTTCTTCACTCAGCAATTTTAAAATGATCATGTTATTCTGACATAAGCTTTCATTAGTTTTACTAGCACCGACGATATCTGGAATAAAGGATTCCCAATTCTTGGGCCATTCTCTTTTCAGAACCTGAATAGAATTCAATATGTTAATAAATGCGTATTGATTTCAAGACTTTAAAAAATGTTCATATCTTACTTGGACAAGAATCATGTTAAGTTTATTGAGATACATTTTTTCTTTTTCCAGAGTCATCTGGTCGGAAGAAATCTTTATTATTAAACTCACGATGTATTTCTTGATACCTAAATAAGAATATAAAAGCAAACATTCATTACGTTCAGTTCATCGCGTAAAAAGTGAGAAAAAGTTGAGACGAATTACCTTCGCATTGGTTTCTTGGTAAAACTTTCCATCTCGTTTTGATAACTTGTTCCAAAATTTGTAAAGCGTAATATTTCGTTTGTAAGTTGCTGGAATATTCTAAAATTGTATCAACTCTAGTCCATGCATCTGGATGTTCTTTCAACGCGGTCAACACTTCTTGAGCAATTTTTTGCTGTAAAATTTACCGAATTTAATGGGTGATAAATTAAATTACAAAAAATAAAAACATGCAAATATTCACCTGATCGCCGATTCCGGTATACATACAACCGATGACATTATCTAGCAGCGTTATATCTAATTTTTGACTGAAATCTAGTAACTTTGAAGCTTGTTCTGTGAGAGTAGCCATACTGAAATCTTATATAATAAATCACCTAGGAAAGAACCATCGGATAAGAATTTTGTTTGAATACCAAAACAAAGGTACAACAAAGCGTAGAAGCAAGCACTACTCTCACAATTACGGCATTTGATTAGAGCGAGCTGTGAAATCCATTAAATTGAGTAATACTTACACTTAAAAAGTAATAAAAAAACACACACACAAACACACCCAAGCACTCAGACACACGTACTCAAATAAAGCCTATGTGGCCCTTATCCCATTCAAACAGCTATTTCAGGATGAGTCAAGTTATTCCTCCTAACCTAACAGAAAAAGTATCATTACACTTAAGTGCATTCGATAATTACCACAAAAATAAAATGAAAATAAATATCTAACTTTGTAACTTCAGTAAAAATAACAAGATATCAAGTTGAAAGCGCAACATGATAGTCTATTCCGAGAATTTCACACCGAAAACATAGCAGCGCAACGAGTTCATTAAAATTTGAGGAACACAGTTTATCATAATCGTTTGATTCAACTTTATCAGACTTTTTAAACACCAAAAGTGGAATAGATTTGCAATATCTCTATTTGAGAAATTGAATTGCATAGTTGCACGTTATCTATAACAAATTCCAAATGCATCCATAATGCTTCCACAATGTGATAGCAATATTTCGCGAAATAAAATCAGCTCTACAAACACGGTGCGAATTTCCTTTAAATGAATAACTTTCATTCACATCTTATACGCCAAAATAATAGTTTTCCAATTTATGCGCAATTACTTGCAAATAAAAAGAACAATCGAAAAATCAGAATATTGGTTCTATGATCCGTTGGCTATTGTTACGATACGTCGATTCAATATTGAAATTAATACGGTTCAACTATTTACGAATCAAAATTACGTTAAAATACTAGTTATAAACTAATATACGTTAATAAATTAATAAAAAATCGAACAAATTTATGAACTTACTCATTAAAAAACGAGCTCACACTTCACCTCTGTTACTTAAACCGACTTTTGATGTTTTTCATAATTACTTTGTTAACCTATCACACGAGCAAATTTCAACAACAACAAAATGGCGTCATACCGATACTGAAGTACTTCATCAAGTCGTGCTTTTAAAGCCAAAATGCAACTTTCAAAAGACCGATTTTACAGTAATTTTATTTGAAAATTGAAAGGAGGATGAATTAACATTATTAAACGTGTTCATAATATTCTGAGATTTCGTTTTAGCGTTCCGAATTCTTGAAATTAATCTCTTCTGCTCTAGTTAACAACAACTTCGTGTTTCGAATTTTCAAATGGTCGGCACGGATGGGAACGGAAATTTTCTGATGTAATTCGAATCAAAATGAGTAATGTTTGTTTTTTTTGTTTTTCGAAACTCCCAAATTTTATTAAATTTCATTTCATTATCCGATTAATGTTGAAATTTAAATGAAATTAATACGAAATCCGATGGAATCAAACAAGATGACCAAATAAAGTTTGCTTTTTTGTCGTTTCGTGAACTTTCGAACTTCGGAGTTCCTTCATACTTGGCTTTTATGATTAATTTTATAAGTTCTTTTTTTCAAAAATAGAGTGGGCTAAATGAAGTTTTTTTTACCTACCTGGCTCGAACTCGAAGGGTCTAAAGAGGCAAAGGCTCGAAAAGGCTCAAACAATTTTGATTCCACAATTTTTTATTGTATTTTTCTGAAAAATCAAATATAAACAAAATAAAAGCTTTGTGCCTAATTAAAAGTAATTTTTAAATTGAAAAATTGAAAGATCACAAGTCCATTTCTATTTTTTTACACAGACAGTTCTGTAATTTTTTCAATTTTTCTTCCATTGAGAACACTGATGAAAGTGTTGTGGCACCCGTAGCACCGGGTCGCGGGGTATTTAGCGCGAATAGCGTGGCTGTTGTTATTTTCGAATTATTGGCATCAGGTAAATATTTCAACGGTTGTTGGAAGCTTAGAACCGTCGAAATTATATTAATAAAAGGTGTGATATACTGATATAGTTGAAAAGTTGTTGATAATAATGGTGGAAAAAGCTTTCATTAATATCGAGAATTATTTCGAATTCTTCAAAGATGTGGAAGAAATTTACAAAACGAAAGCGAATACCATGAAAGTAAGTTTTCACCCTTATGTTATTGTGTGTTCCTTTGTGAATGACAAATTCAGGTTCAGGTTGTTAATCAATGCGAAATTTTCTCTTTAGGCCATCATCTCAGAATTGGAATCTAGATACAGTGACCTGCTAAATGATAAACCGAAAAAACAAGATGAATTTTTGATTCCTGAAATACCAAAGTTCAAGAAGGAAGTCAAAGATAAACGCGAATCATCTCGAAGTTTGTTGCATTTTAGAAGTGAATGATTTTTCATTCTTGTTGAGTTTTCTAATCACAATCTATGATTGTACAGCTTCAAGACGAAATCCTTCAGAATTGAGTAAAATAAATACGACACAGAAAGAATTACACAACCTAAATGAAACGGAAATTATCAGAAGAAGTTCCAGAATCGCATCCAAGGTTCATTTTCAACCTATTAGAGGCAATCTATTCTGCCTTTTGAAATACAATTCTGATTTCTTGATACAGACAAAACTGAAACCAAGTAATGTTCCACAAAATGGAAAACCAGATAGTGGTATTCAAGATAGCACTTACATCGTTTCACCCAGTCATCCTCCTACAAAAATACGACGTACCAGTGAAATAGATCAAAAAAAAGGTATGCATAAAGTTCAAAGTGCATTTTTGTTGTATGTACCGTTTAAATTTATTGAATAAATTAAAGGCGAAGATAATCGTTCACCTTTAGAAGAATCGGTTTGCACTGCCGATATGAAGCAACCACTCGGTGCATCTACGCCTACCTCTCCAATGGCATGTACTCCCAAAACTGAACGGAAATCTACAGACACTGAAGTTAAAAGTACCAAGTCTTCGGATGAAGAGAACATGACTCCTTCAAGTAATGCTCGAAGGTGAGGATCGACAACTAATACACCCTTTATCGTTCATATTGTATTGTAACCGAATGTAATTTGTAGCGGTACAAAAGGAGAATCAGTTAAAAAACGTATTGAAGAATTCGAAAAACGAGCCAAAGGACATCTTCTCCCCAGTAAACTGCCAATCAAAAGTCCAGATAAGAGTAAACTTTTGTCACTTTCCAAGAAAATTTCGAATGTAAACGATTTTTTGTATTGCATAACACATACCTCGCTACTAAATTTATTACGCTCGATGCATCTTCCTGTCAACAGGTTAGTAATGTTAAAAAGGACGTATTTACTGAAGACGAATCCTCAGTCACAGAAACGCGAGTATTGAGAGGAAATTCTAAAGTCTTGCAAGAGAAAAGTGCCAATGTTAAATTATCAAAGGAGAAAGTTTTAGAAGCTCAAAAAAAGAAAGCTGCGTTGATAAGAGCTAGCACTGAAGAAAAACAAAGGTGAAATATTTTCAAAACGTGGCACGTTTACGTATTTTGTGTTCTATTTTATTTTATTCATTTTTCGTATCTTAGAAAAAGAGAAGAACGTGGTCGCAAAGTTGCCGCTCAAAGAGAAGCCGCAGAGAAGGAAAAACAGTTAGCAGCAATGAAATCCGAAAAAGAAAAAGAACAAAAACTTAGGCAAATACAAAAACTAAAAGATGAAAAGTATAAAGAAGAATATTTGAAGAAAAAACAAATCGCCGCTGCAAAAGCTGCCGAAATGGAAGAACGAAGGAAACAACAAGAAGAAGCAATGAAATTGATCAAATTGAAAAAGACTGTAAGTTTGTTTTGTTTCTTTGTATAGTTTATTAAAATGTTGTAATAAAATTTATATTTCGTTTGTGATAGGCTCTGCAAAATCAAACCTCAACAAAAGAAGAAGTGGCACAATACGGTATCGAAAATGTATTAGAAGGCGATTCAAGCGAAGATGAAGATAATCCCAAAAAGCAGATACCTAGCTGGGCCTCGAGTAAGTTATACAAAAATCATTTTCACCGAAGGATTTTCATTTTACGATATGTTTATTCTGTCTTTTTTCAGAAAAAAATCGCGAGTTCCCTCTCCATGTTCAAGGTTGGTTGAACAAAAAAGAAACTGTTTATCCGTGGTTCTATAATAAAACTCTGAAATATCCGAAACTTGAAGAATTATTCTCAATTGAAGTGAAATCTCGTCCTAGGACATCCAGTGCATTTTGGAACTCGCGAATATGTTTTAACGAATCTTTCCCACTTTTATAAAATTGTACGGACCTTTTTCTACATTTTTTTTCCAGTGAATTCGTCAATATTTTTTTCCATTAATATTAGGTCTTATTATTAATAGAATTATGTGTTGTTAGTCGCAACGTATCCAACTTTTTGGTGAATATTTTCATGAAATATGTTAATTATGTTTGTTTATCAATATATTCGTAATTAACGTATGAAAGCTTTTCTTGTTTTCATTCGCGATGATTTCCTTCCAATTGCTAATCGTTTTGGTCTATTGAATATGAATTCGATCAATCAAATGACTTTTGTTTACTTCTTTTCTTCTTATGTAAATGCACTTCCAGTTTAGCCCTTAGTGTAAGTCGAATATCATAACATATTAGAATTGTAATTCATTTGTATACAATACTCGATTGTTGTTAGCTACAAAACTGTAATTTTGTGTTCCATAAATGATTAAAATTTATAATAAAAGTTAGTTTTGGAAAAAGTTATTCTTCAACATTATATTTTTCCAAAATTTAAAATTCGAACTGAATATTACGGTTACAAGGATACATAATTATTTATCTCGTTACATTTAAAACTGATAGAAACGATTAATCATAATTCAGCAACGGTAGTTCCAGCACACACATACTCAGTCGGAATAAATTCAATACCCGCCACGCCGTTTCACATAATTGAAAAGTAATAATGTTCACCAACGACATATTATATATAACAAAAAGTACTCTACTTAATTTATACAAGTAAGCAAAAATTGATACGATACAAAATTTTATAAATGAAAAATTTTTATCCGTGCGAATGAACGAACGCCACATCAACGAATTGCGATTAAACCAGCATCCATCAATTTTTGAATCTTTGAAGCTATATCTGGGTTTTGTAAATGACTGCAAAAAACAGAAATGATTGAATAATCAATATGATCTGCCTCGTAGCATTCAGTACTCAAATTTGATTCCGATACTCACTCGTATAAAGCTTTAGGATCATTTTGCATTTGTTCAAGAATTAAGCGCATAGCAGGATCTCTAAGAATCGACTGAACTTCAGGGTCAGCCATGGCCCGTTTTCTAACTTCTTCGGGATTGGAATTAGCAGAAATGGAGCAAGATTTGTAACCTTCTAGTGCTTCCTACAATTTCAAATCGAGCAGAAGGCATGAATATCAAAATTATTAAAATAGTGCGTCAAGTAAAAAAATTTTCAACTTACGCTATTGGAAGAATCAAGCTCGAGAGCTTTTTGATAAGCTGAGATGGCTTTGCTATGTTGTTGCATTCCTTGTAAAATTTTACCTTTTCTTATCCAACCTTTCACTGTGTGAACAACATCAAATTAAAAATTAAGTACTTTCCGAACGTAAGACATCAAGTAAAATCCGGTAAATGATGCTTACAAAATTTCGGATCTAATGTCGTGCATTTGTCACAGTCTTTGAGTCCAAGATCAAACGCTGCTAATTTGGTATAACAAGCGGCGCGATTACTATAATATTTAGGCTCATCTGGATTACGTTTAATGGCTTCAGTATAATATTTAACAGCTTCGGCATAATCGCCTTAAAAAACACAAATATTTGATTAAAAATTGTCAAGAAATGAATTATTTTCAATCAATTGATTTCTTTACCTTTATTAAATAACTCGTTTCCTTTTTCTTTAGCTTCTTCTGCCTTAACTGGATCAACATAGGCTTTAATTTCATCTTCTTTGATTTTCTTATCTAATTGTGAAATTATCGTTTTTACTTCCGGAGTTCTGTGTTCTGACATGGATTTTTCGAAGTATACTTTGGCTGTTCTCCAGTCCTATAAATAAAAATACACATTAATAGAGTGAAAGACATTTTTTTCTTCAAATTTTCGTTAATAAAAAGAAAATAATCAGAGGTTCCTTAGATGTGACAAATTCAACATCAATTATTCTGGTGTCAAGTAATCATCATATTTGAAGTAATTTATTATAAAGTATGAAAATTGTCAGCGGTTCCTTAGAATTACAATATCATCATTACGAATATGTGTAATCAATTTTCATCATTTCAACATAATCGAAAACATTCAAATTTTTGTAATAAGCAATCAAGTTAAATCAAGTGCTACATATGCTACATACGATCAGGAGGATCAATTGGAAATTGCGTAAATCACAGAATTATCATTGTTCCAGTTTTCATCACGTAAATATCGTTAAAATTACCATAAAATACTGTTTAAAATAATAATCAGGAGGATCAATTGGATATTGCGTAAATCACAGAATAATCATTGTTCCAATTTTCATCATGAATTCATTCAAATATCACAAGTAAGATAAAAAATTTCAAATAAATCATCAGGAGGATCAATTGGATACATACGAAAAATCACATAGTATCATTTATCCAAATATTCATCACACGATTGATAAGGAAATGATGAATTACAAATTATGTACACTTACTTCCATTTTCTTGTAAGCGTTACCAATTCGAGCAAAAGCTCTAGCGATTAATTTGAAATCAGCACGGTTTTCTCGACCAATTTCGATGGCTTTTTCACATGTTTCAATACACTGTTTATATTCTTTCTGTTCGAAATAAACGGCTGAAAAAAATATGAGCGACTCGTTAACAGAATGAATAACGCAATTAACTAAACAAAACAAAAAAAGGCATACCTGCTATATTCGTGTAATAAGTCATGTTGGTAGGATCTAATTCGACAGCCTTGTTATAATGTTTAAGCGCAGTTTCAAAATCTTTTTTCTTATAGGCGACATTTCCTAATTCTTTTTCATTCTTGGCCTGTAAAATATTGAGCACGAAAGTTGAAACGACAAATAACCTTCTTCAGCAAATTTTGAAATAACCCACTTTTAATTCATCGTCAGTAAGGTTTTCAGTGGGTTCTGGTTCCGGTGCTTTTGGTGTGGTAGTTGGTTTAGGTTCACTCTGAGCTGAGCTTGGTGGATCGATATCCATAGAATCTCCAGCGGAAGTCATGTCGACTCCAAGTAATACACTCAGGGTGGTTAATATTCTCGGATCTTCGATATATTGCCTTTAGAGTAAACACAAACATTAGTTCGAAGGCCAATAATTTGTGATAAACGCGTTTGAAAATAAACTTACTGTAAATTTTTAGGGTTACTTTGTAAATTTTTAATTATTTGAACATAACCGGGATCATTGAGGTATTGTCTAGTTCTAGGATCTGCTTGTAACTTGGCGAAACAATTGACATTATCGAATAAATTAGGAAATCCACCTGGTTGAGGAAATCCATTGTTCATCGATAGTCTAGATTCGACGTCGGAAAGAGCTTCTCGCATTTGAACATTGGAAGGATCATATGATAAACCTTTTTCGTATGCTTTAAGCGCTTCATCAAAACGTCCTAAACTGTAAAACGCGCTACCAAGTCGAGAATACCCCTGTAATTAAGATAGCGTGTTAAAATTTCAAATTTTGAAATTAAAGTTAGTAAATAAGAAGCATTACAACTCACTTTAGGCCAATCTGGTTTCAAAGAAACCGT
This sequence comes from Pseudococcus longispinus, assembly GCA_900064475.1. Taxonomy (NCBI): domain Eukaryota; kingdom Metazoa; phylum Arthropoda; class Insecta; order Hemiptera; family Pseudococcidae; genus Pseudococcus; species Pseudococcus longispinus. The sequence goes on from FIZU01033033.1 coordinate 32,250, forward strand.
TTTCTCAGCATCAGTTAAAGCTTCGCTATATTTTCCACATTTACAATACGCAGCTGATCGGTTGCTGAAAAGCACATGATTTTTCTGATCCAAGTTTATTGCTTCGGAGTAGAACTTGATTGCTTCGTCGAAATTTCCTTGATTTAAAGCGGCATTGCCCTTATCTTTCAGAATTGCTACCTGCTATAAAACACAAACGTGAATAACAAAACTTGGGTGTTTCACGGGACATGGATATAGATCATCAGGTTGAAATGAAAAACCACTTACTTCACTCATGCTTTATCATTCACTCTTGAATTAAATGAAATTAACCGGTTGACGGAAATGTAATAAACACTGAACAGTATCGATAGAGAGTAAAATCGCGCAATATTTCACGACAGAATATAATTAGAAATCGTTTTCACAATAGTTAAATGCCGGCCAAGATACAAAATTATTATCGTACACAACTCAGTTGATGTCCATTGTTGAATTCTAGAATTTTCTGAATCCCTTCACTCCCTTCTTCTACAATTCAAAGGTGACATGCTTTCAGCACGGTGACATGACATGAGGCGATGAGGGTAAAAAATTTTGACTTTGTAGCAACGAATGCTCAGCCAGCATCAAATTGAAATCACTTCAAGGTTGACGATCGTAAGAAAAAAAAACGAACGTATTCGCATTTTTCAAGTTTATAAAATGGTAATACTGGTATCATTTCGCCCTTCCGTCCTCTCCACCATCACTACATATGCGAACGCAAAACCATTGCCAAACACGACCCTGAATTTGGAATTTTGATTTTTTTATTTAGAGTTGAATTTAATAATTTTGAGTTATCTCGAAATGGAAATTCGATACAGCTTAGTGGTATTGATTTCTGATTACTACGCACAAGATAGATGTTGAACTTGATGATGGCTGACGTTTTAAATAATATTTTTCTAGTAAGTAAGTTATTATTAATTGAATCGATTTTCTATTTACTACTTTGTTATCAAATTTTTACTAATATTGATAAAATCAATGATATGAAATTTTGAATTATTTTATTTTGTTCGCAGTAAATCCGTTTTATTCGTGTATGGAAAAATAAGCATAGAGGTACTTCAAATTTCATCGAACTGCAACTCGAACCATTCAAATCTTAAATGAAAACATTTTGTATTAGGCGATTATGTTCAAATTTGTACCATGTCTTGTGAGTTGAGAACTTTTGCCAGAATTTTGGAGTTGGATAAAATCAAGAAGTTTCTGTTCGGCGGTATGTAACTCCTATTTCTTTATGCTTTGAAAATACACGAAACTAAAATATTGAAATTGAATGCTAATTTTTTCCTATATACTTATTGCGAAAGTTCCAAAAGATATTTCAAAGTAATGATCAAAAATTTTCATTATTTTTGTGTTTAGATGCAGTCGAAACGAATTGGTTACCAAAATGCACAGTTTCATTCTCCCCTGCCAAAGATATTTTGGTTGTTGCCTACTGTAATAAAATGATCGTAATGGAATGTAAGTGAATAAACGTACCATACGTCTAATTCATTATTCATCCCATCATTTCGTAACGTGTTTTAAATTTATAGCGAAATGGAATTCTAATGACGAAGAAGTCAAAATAACGTATCATATTGTTTGGCAAGGTATCCCTGATAAATGTGATAAGTAAGTCGTGATATTTACTACATACACATAATTGAAAATATTTTGTTAGGTAAAATTTCTCATCGATTAAAATTCGTAGGGAATTGATCACCTCCGTATTATGCTTGCCTATTTCAACGGCCAAAAAAAGAAGCAGAACGCAGACCACCCCCGATTGGACATGTATTGTAGTTGGCTTCACATCAGGATACGTCCGATTTTATACCGAGGTAAATCAAGGAAAATACTTTTGAAATTCGTTCCTTTATACTTATTGATTTATTAATTTTCAGATGGGGTCGCTTCTGCTTTCTCAACAGTTTCACGATGAAACTGTTCTGAGTATTACAATACAAAGTTCTACTTTGTCTCAGTATTATAGCAAAGCTGAAAAAAATGAAGATCTCCACATATTATATAAAACGGTTATATGTTCCATAATTGGATTTGTTGTATTGAATACCTTGAATGCATGCAGAAATCATCTTGCTCGAGGTATTAAAATTCCAATTGAAAGCTTCTTGGTATATTTTCAAAAAATATAATTTTTAAAATTTATTTTCTAGTTCATTCAAACAACGCCACTACTGCTATAGCTCCTACTCTCACATATAGGAAATGGGCGTTTTCAAACCAAGAAAATATCCAAGCTTGTGCTGTAGCTGGTCCAGTACCTACAAATATGTTCGATCATTTATTCACAGCTTCCTTAGTTGGAGGCTTTAATGCAAAGTAATAAATATTTAATATTTAAAATATCCTATTAAAATGTGCACTGACTGAATATCATCTTAGGTATCAAAATAATCCTCCGCATTGTCATCTATTTGCGGCCGTCGGCAGTAAACCGTTTATTGGGTTTCATTACGCTTTCGAAAATGATTCGCAACCTATTTTATCAGAAATTACGAAAGCTGTAGCTACTAAATTGAAATCTGCTATTGAGCAGTCAGTTCCGTAAGTTACGAGATTCACAATTATGATACAAATATTTTAAAACACTTACGTATGATAACAAAAATATGTTATTTAGGAATTGGTTATTGGGAATTCGACCAAACCCGAAACCACCAGAAGTTCGAATGGAAACCGCTGAAGAGATGGGATGCAGGTATGTTTCATGGAAAATTATTTTTCCCTTTAGATAAGCATTTATTTTGAGTGATTTTGTGTGCGTTTAGATTCGGCTTGGCTGACGAAGGACGTCAAGGTACATCAATTATCATGTCTCCATTGGGCGACATTGCCGCAGTTACCGATAATTACGGACGTATTTGCATCGTCGATCTAAACTACGGGATAGTCATCAGGTATTTTTAGTCTGCCTGCTTTAGTTCTTTGTATTTTGTTTGGATGTGACGAAATTCGTCTGCTGGCAGAATGCTGAAAGGTTTCCGAGACGCTCATTGCGGCTGGTTGCTCGTCAAAGAAGATGTAGATAAGAAAAAGCAGCCCCGACGAAGAGTACAGCTATTAGTTATCAACATTCCAAAAAAAGGCATCGTTGAAATATGGACCATGCAATTTGGTCCCAAAATCGTATCATTTAATGTAAATAAGGAAGGAAAATTGATAAATGCGAATTACGGAATTATTGGATTATACGATGGAAAAAACGCGCACAATAATTGCATACTTATCGAAGCCAATGGCGAAATGAAAGAAATTGTGATACCGTTTTATTGCTGCTTAAGGTAATTTTTTTTCTATCGTAAATTTATTCTCGAATCATCTTTTTATTTCGATTTTTCTTTTCAAATCTGCAGTAGTAAGAACAACGATAAAATAAGAGATATTCACATGCTGAAGAACATTTCGAGAATCCTAAAAGATGAGAACGAACAACGTGATAAATTAATCCAAGAATCTATTAATTTAGCTCAAAATTTAAGAACCGCTGACGTCATTAAGCAAGCAGTTGATTCTTTATCTTCCAATCGATATATGTTTTCCGATGTATTACTCGCTTTTTTGCAATCGTTGAAGGATAGATTTTCAGTTGGTATGTGATTTATATTCATTTCGGCAATTTTTTTGTTCAGTTAATTATTCCAATTTGTGTTTGCAGAAACCGATTTATTAGAACGCGATGACCACTTCTTCCAAAATTTAGAAAATTTAGAACACTTATCGAAATTATACCAGTTTGTAAATAATATGTATCAGTTACCGCCGGATTATTCTACCGTTGTAGATGATTCAGAAAATTTGATCCAGGTATGATTTTGTACGGTTTGTCTTCGTTTCGATTGATTAATTAATTTTAATATTAAATTTCAGGAAGCCTGTGATATTTTACATTTGAAAGAAGACGAGTTAGACAAATTAATGGCATTGTTACCAACCTCGCGTAATAAACAAAAACGTGTTATGTTCGTTGAAGAAAGTGCTTCCAAAACCAGAGAATTTTCAATGTTTTTATCGTCCTTTGATAAAACTTCCAACTTGAAATTGAATTCGAATCTTACCAATAAAGTTTTAGATAGAATAAGTAAGGCTTACCTAATGAACAACAATCGCAATTTAGGCAAAAAATATTGATTTTATTTTTCGCATAGGTGATTTAATGTGTAGCGGTGTCATGTATGGCAAATGTGACCTGGAAGATTGGCGAGAAGAATGCGAACATTGTAGATTTTCCCAACACGATTTATTATTTTTGATATTCCGATACTGGTTGAACAAACCTCTCAGCTTGACTATGGTCAGGGAAATGTTGAATTTATACAGAATCGTTAACGCCGTTCTTCAAAATTACAAAATTGATGGTAATTATTTATTTAATGTTGACATCCTAAATACATCGTTACATTCGTTTCGTTTATTTAGATATTAAAACCGACTGGCGACGAATTCGATCTCAATTAGCGAATAGTGAATGTCCCTTGACAGCTATTACTGCTGCAATTGTTTGCCGAGCTATTGCTTCAAATATTCAAAATATCCAAATGAAAAGTACGTAGTGTTTACAAAGTAATTGTTTTGCATTGATGAAGATTTTAATTTATTTGCTCATTTTACAGCGCATAGTAAAGAAGACAACGAAGGCGAATTGGAATCGAACTCTCATGCGGATTGGGAAACAGTTACCCAAGAGGATTGCGATTGGAATATATTGATTGGCCAACTAGAAGATATTACATTCCTAGATTCAGTTCTAAAGTACGTTGGTTTTATATGAAATCGACGTATTATTGCCATTTTAGAATTTTAAAAATTAATCAAACAATTTATAATAGGCAACAACCTTCACGATTACCTGCTTCTCTATTTTGTGTACCCTACGAACCTCCTAATGTTGTTTTGTCGTCCATTTTAAAACAAGGCAAAGGTAAATTGGCAATATGTTATATTTACGATATTTTTCGAACGAAATAAAACAATTGCATTTTTTTCAGGTTCGATATCAGAATTGGTAGCTAAATGGATCGTTAGCATGGGTTTGAATCCCGAATTACTATTTCTAAACGACGTTAATGTTCCAACCAACGATAAATCATCTCCTAAAAAATCCATTCTCGGTATACAAGAAGGTATCGCGTTATCGATTGATCCAAGCGTTGAAGCTAGACCAATTAAATCGAATGAAAAAGAGATACTCGACTTGTTGGAAAAATTAGTCGCCATTTTCCCTTACAGCTTGAACGCTAATTCATTATTAGCTAATATGACTTGGGAATATGTTCTTACTTGGAAAAAATGTATCAATGATCTGAGACCCTTGGAGGCAGCAATTACCACATTACAAATGATTCGTTGCCCGCATATTAAACATGGTAACTATACTATATTTAATAAGCATAATGTTTGTTTACATTTTTAAAATAATTTTATTCTTAGGGTGCTGTTTTCTAATATGGACCACTCATTTATCACTGATTTGCGAATCAGCTGTCCGATTAATTAACAAAGTTGGTAAATTACCCAAAGACCGCTTATGTAAACAAGAAGTTGGAATCTCCGAAGAAAACCTTACCGCGTTTTTAAACCTATGGGTGAAATTTATCGATACTTTTATCGAGGTCAGATCTAATGGTATTTTTTTTACAATCTGTAAATTTCTGCGTTATTAATGGAGATTTATTTATAGGCGATTTTTGATATGGAAGAGGGTCCTAAACCTAAACTGAAATACGAACCTCTTTGGGAAGGCAATGCTTTCTCACCTAGAACTACAGCTCCACCTTTGATCGAATTAGCTACGAAACAGAAACCTGCTAATGCGGATTTACTTTATTTGCTGTCTCAATGCGCAAGAACTCTGTATTTCTTAACTTCGTTTCCTCTGAGAATTACTCATCCGATTGACTCTTTGTTTCCGTCTTCGGTGAGTTATTTTTTGATGGGCTAATTTTAAAAGCATCCGTTTCTATAATTTTAAATTACTTTTGTAGAGTGCCGAAATGCTGTTTACTAACGTTCAATCAGAAGAAGGATTTTATCATCCAAATCCGGATGAAAAAATTATTGTGAATCGGTGTAGTTATTTGAAAAAATTAATATCCAATGTTATCAACGAAATTCTCAAACCTTACGTAGAACCGACTACTGTTCAGGTTATTCTTCTTTTTTGTAAAGACAAATATGTACCGATTTTCAAGAATTTACTTACCTATTTGTAATTCCTGATGACAGGTTTTAGAATCCGCTGATAAATTAAAACCATCAGTCGATTGGATTAGTAAAGTGTTCACTCTAGCGCACGATTGGTCAGTACCAACTGATCCTTTGAAGAGACATCAAATTTGCGAACTTTACACTTACGGTTACGATAGATTAGCCGAGGAGGTTAGTTTCATCATTAATCATTTCGTTTTACTGTATTTTCATCATCTGATTCATTTTCTTGATTTAGATAATTCCATCCGTCGATGAAAAAGAACAATTAGGTCATCATTTACTGATAATTCTCGGACACAGAATTAAAGCTATGTTAGATGAAAATGTTAGTTATTATTCGGAATTTACTCCGGTAGTTACCACTTGGATAGAATCATTAGTAAGTATTGGTAATTTTTCATCATTCCAAAGTTAGATTTGAAAAATATAATTCTAAGAGATGTTTTTCAATTTCAGGAAACTAGAAATGCTATAATAGCGGTCGATATTAATGACTCGCTGCAGTTAGCCTTAACTGTACATAGTCTTATATCGGAAAGTGGTAAAGATGGTAATTTAATAGGCTATTTACTCGATTCTTTGGACGCAATTAATTCACGGTCCAGTCTACGTTGATTCGCGTTCTTATTTTTAACGTGAATAGATTATACAGCATATACATATGACAATAAATTCCATATAACCAAATGTTTAATTCATTTTTATATTAGATTGATATTGGTGTTACGTAGAGTTATTAAATTTTGTGAAAAATTTATAATTGTTAATCATTTTAGATGTTTTAATTACCTATTCAGTTTGATTAATATTGATGTTGTTAGTTTTACTATTGTACTAGCGATGGAGTAATTTAAATTAATCTCGTAAGCGAATATTACCTTTTAGAATAGCATCATCGTAATGATATAAGTGTGTCATATGCATCATTCAGTCGATATTTTTTACATCATATTCATATTTATATTACCTAACTGACGCAGACGGCTGTCCTGAAAGACATTAAATCGTATACCAATTTATTCATTTTTAGGAAACAAAGTTTCGTATCTTCGTATTTATCTTCAATGCATAATCGAATGTTACCCGTAATTGAAATAAGCGTAGTCTGAAATTTTATTGAAGAGATGTATTTACACAAGAGTTCAGGTTTCACATTGAGATATATACAAAATCATTTTTTAAAAGAAATATTTTGTATTCTCGATTTTCCTTTTTACTAATAGCCTTATTGTCAATTAGAATTTAGAATTACTTTTGTTGTTACGTATACGTGTATGTTAACTAAAGTAGATGGAATTTTTAAACGTGATTATATTAATCATGAATAAAAATTTTTAGAAATGGTTTTTCGAAATATTTCCACGAATCATTGTGATTCAGAGTCAAAATTACTTGATAAATTAAGTTCACTTTCGTCGTGTTCATCATCTTCGTAACTTTCCAATTCATCTTCGTAATGCATAAGTGTTTTGAAAACTTCAAATTCAGCAGGTGAAACTTTAGCAACTCTTCGAGCAAATTCTTCATCATTTGTGTCAACGATATCAGATAAAGATGGATTTTGATGAACATCTAAACCTTTCGCTTCCTCTTTTATCGAAGGTCTTACATAAACACCAGCTCGATCGAGAAAAGTGTGTCGTAGCATTATGTGCGATATTGGTAAAGTTAACGCTTGTGATCGACTAATATCTTTTTCGACAACACGCATTGTTTTATATAAGTAATTATACCTTTGTTCAACCTCCTTCCAATTGCAACACATGAGCGAAGGGTTACGCAGCAATAAGTTTGTCGTTCGACTGATTCTATTCTGCATTAAGTAATTAATTCTGCTGAGTCGATTTTCAATTTCTCGATCACTTAATGAAAGCAGCAACGGATATGAAATTAATAATTTACGAATGAATCGTTCACCGAAATGTTTTTTTCGATATGTATCTATGGTATTGGCTAAATCATTGACTTCGTATTGTAAGACGTGAGGGTATTGTGAAATTATAGTCGATATACTGTCGTTGTTGAAACCGTGTTGTTGAAATTGATGTATAATAGAAGAAATATTCGAATGGTCGAAACCTAATACTTCGGGATTTCGTTCTATCGCACTCATAATACAGTTTTCGTTTAATTCGTAACTTTTACAGATATTTAAAATCGGTGTTGCGGCAGGGAATTCCTTTGAAAACGTTTCTCTGTCGAATTTCAATTTCACGTATTTACTCTCCCTCATCGATGCTTCGGCAATCGCTTTAGCCAAGTGGTTTTGATTCTGAGGATTAAATTCTGGAATTACCTTAGGATTCTTTGATTGTGTTTGAGCTACACCTCGAGTGCACTGCTTCAACAGCAAAACGGGTGAGAAAAATCGCCTCATGGTATGAATTTTGATACGAATTTTCAATACTGAACTAAATTAGAGTGTAGTATTTTGCAGAAAATATTCTTTAGTTTGTAAAAAAGGACACAAAATCAAATGCAATTAAATAATAATATGAAATATTTAAATAAAACACAATTATGTCGCGGTTTTTGTTATCACTGTTATCAATATTCATTTCTGCCAATAGACAGGGGAGGGGATGCATGTTTTACGGAGTGACGCTCGGCTGTGGCGTTTTTTGAGGAAGAAAATGGCTGACCGCATATCCCCCGCCCGCACCAGTCTAAGTTGTATTTCCCCACCGTAAGTTTCTGAAAAGCAAAAAACAAAAACTAAACAAGAAAAGTTATTTTAATTTATTCCTCACGTTTATTCGTTTTTCTTAATTTTCCACTTTTCTAGATTTGTATTTTACAACTTCGTAAGTATTATTTTGCTAGTTTTCTACTCTTTGAGGCTGAGTAGGCTATTTATTTTCCATATATTCGTAATGTACCAACATTTCTTGTTATTTGAGTTCCAATGTCTGAAATGAAATATGAAATCACCAAAATCCTTTTTTAGTTTCGAAATGAATTCCCATGGAGCGAACTCTAACATTTCTGAAAATACAGCCACCCAACAATTAGTGGATATTTCGACGGAAACCTCTACGACTGTTGACTCCGTTACTGTTTCTACAATGGAATCAAATCCAGCTCCTTCATACAGTTTCACTGTCACTACAGCGCGTAAATTGACAAAGTTGTCGAAAGCTTCGAAAGGTAATATTTTCAATAATCACCACCTACCGAATATGAGCATCTTAATTTAGGCTACGTATATTTATCCGCTGTTATCGGAAGTTTCTAATTCGATGATAAATCTGCTTATTTGCGCTACTTTCAGATCGACTTTTGAAGAAAATTGAGGAAACTTGGAAATTGGTTGAACATTATATTGAAAATCACGTAACCGAAGAATCCCAGTTTAGAGAAATCGAAAAAATGTTGGATGATATCAGAGTTAAATTACTGCGTATGTCCAAAACATCTCGAAATAGATTACCTAACATCAAGAAGGATCGTGTTGTGAAAAATCGCAGCAGCAGACAGAACAGGATTTTCACTCCGGTAGGTTGTTAGAACTAAGAAGCGAAAACTTGGAGAAAATTGTCTCTTATTCTTTTGTTTATTTACATCATGTGTTTTTTATAGAAAAAAATGCAGACCTCTTTTGTCCGTAATCGACGTCTTGCGACTATTAGGCACAATTCTCGATGACCGAAACCTGTGGTATGCTACTTAAAGAGTCCTAGGCACAGCGTTGTACAAGGGATAACTGAACAAATTCAGAGTTATTTGGTGGTTATTGCCGTTTGTCGCGTTCAAGTTTAGGCGTTTAGTAGATTTGTATTATTTGAATGTGAATTAAATTTTAATGAATATTTATTTAATATTGATATTTGATAATTGATACACAAATAATAATAATTTATAATGTTTTCGTAGTTTCTTTTTAGTTTTATTATTAATTAGTGGATTTATGGTAGTTGATGAAGTTGAAAGTTCCGACTACCTAAAATCTTGTGCTACCGGTGCAAGCAGATACGATGATGTATCATTACGTACAAATTTTAAAAATCAGATTTTTCAAAGAACTTAACTACGCTCATTTCAACGTAAATAAAAGTTTGGTACATTAGAGACTTCATATTTCCAATCTATGTGGGAAACAATGACATTTTTGAAAAAGTAAAGTAATGATAAATTATTCTGCGTCAAATGCTTTCCACTGTACTATCCGTTTTTCGACTCGAAGATGACGAATTGGTGGGTGAAGTATGAAAGAAGGGAAGGGAAATGGCAAGAGACAACAAGGATTGAACTGATAACAGATTGATAACAAAGTAATGAAATGAAAAGACTGTGTGAGGGTTTTTAAATTTTCTCTTTTTCAGTTCGTAAAATGTTCTATTAAAGTTCAATATTTTTTGCATGAACATCAATTCAGCCTCTCCGTAATGGCCAAGGTGTTAAAGTTTGGTCGCTGGGTGAGAAATAATTGGAAAAAGTCTGTTTTTTTCTCGGTTGCTTGTTACTATGGAGGTAACTTTATAAATACCGAATTCGAGTATGTACGACATAATATCTTTTGAAAAACGAATCCAACTTTAGCTCAACTGATAAGTATGCATCCATATCATCTGTTTTCAGAAAAAATTCATTAGTTCGACAATACTGCAAAGAAGCGGTCAAGTTTGGAGACTTATCGTTATCTGTGTTTCAGTCACCACGGCATATATTAGTCCTACTAAATCCAGCAGCTAACAAGAAGTATGTTTTAGTCCATTTATTTATACCTTATGAAACCCTACTATATTTTTCATTCGATTCGATTTTTTCTCAATCGTAGGAAAGCTTTGAAAGAGTATGAAAAATATTGTGCACCTTTGTTACATCTTTCCGGTGCCAAAATCACATTGTTACAATCATCAGACGAGTACGGCTTGGTACAGCTAACTAAAGCTATTTCTGATGATGTTGATGCTGTAGTTGTTGCTGGTGGAGATGGAACTATATCCGAGGTAGAATCTTTCAACTATTCATTTTCAATACGACGAAGCTATCATTTAGAAATCATTATATCTTTTTTTACAGGTGATCACTGGTATATTTTATCAAAAAATCAATAATTCTCTTTCAAAAGAAGTACCATTAGGAATTATACCCGTCGGCCGAAATAATATTATTGCGAAAAAATTGTATTCTTCGGAGAATGTGTCTGGTGATGATGCTTTAAGCAGAGTGAAATTAATGATGGATGCTACGTATGGTATCGTCCGAGAACTCACATCTCCACTGAATGTCATCGAAACGAAAAACCTCACGGATGAGGTAATTGTATTTTTAAATGAAATCCTTTTTCCCTTTTTCTGACAACATATTTTGCCATTCTAAAACAATTATTACTTCACAGGAAAGTACTTTCAAACCAATTTATACATTAGGTCATCTACAATGGGGTGGTTTAAGAGATGCTCACGCTAAAATGGATAAATATTGGTATTTCGGAGGCTTCAGACAATATGCCGCTTATCTATTTGGTTCGCAATTTAATTCGCCTTTTGAAATGAAAATTCAGTTCACTCCTCCATGTTCTGGGTGCTCCAAATGTTACAAAGACCGATTAGATAAAGTTCAAAAGAAAGATAAACCCGAGAATAAACGATGGTGGCATGCTTTTGTGCCTCGAACCACCATTAGAGGTGAGTTATCATTATAAAAACGTTTCTCCAAATGCAATAAAGAGATTCAGTTATAAACAAATGGTTCATTTCAGATCCAAAAGTACCAGTCATTAATTACGAAACTATTCACAATGAAAACTGCGGCAAAATAGAAGAAAAATCAATAAATACTGTCGAATTGATAGTTTCTCCCGAAACGCATAATAACACGCCCTCGCTTCGTGTTCAAATCGGTAGGCTGATATTCACACAAATAGCTCATTTGATCCGTTGAAATGGAATATCTACATTTTATGTATATTTTTCAAGGTCCTGAATCACTTGGTTACACAGATTTTGTTAAAGAAGGTTGCTCGAGAGAACATCCTGCTGCATCTAATTTAAAATGTGACGAATTTCATGTGCAAAATTTGCACATAATTCCACCTGAATCGGAGAAAATCCCCGATTCGAAGTTTTCTATTGCTGGCGAAGTTTACGATACGAGCCCAGTCAAGATTTCACTTTTACATAAAGTTTTACCAGTGTTTTCTCATGTTTGATTGTATTTTGTTCAAATAAAAAATTTTCTTTGGTTAGTTATTCTGTTGTGAAATAATCTGGCGCCCATTTTGCTGGGTCGAGCTTGATAACCGAGATATGTGCATTTCGTGATCAGCGACCTCGAATTAGTCGAAAACAGTCGCTGAAAAATTAAAATTGTTGAAAAATCATATTTGCGCCCTGTTTAGAAGAAGTATGCAGCACAAAGAACACGATGAAAACGAAGAGAACGGGGATTTGGTGCGAAAAATCACCAATTTTATTAGAAGATCGATGGTTCCTAATAAGTTTTTTTTTTGAAAAGTGAAATTATTGAGGTCATTGATCAACATATTTGCAATGTGTGCACTTTTCTTTCATTACCTACACCTACGTTTGTGTATATTATGCAATTAGTACGTACAGTGGCTTTTCCAGTTTTTTTTACAAAATTATGCATAGATCTAAGGATAATTTTAGCTTGATGAAAATCCATTACATTAACCAATTATTGAAATATCATTCACTTATTGTCCTGCTGGAAATAACGTTCGCCGATTGGCTACTTCTTTAAGAAGAACGAGAAAAAGTGATTGCAAAAAAAGCAAACAAAACCGAAGTAAATATTTAATAATATTTCGGTGAAATATACAAAACTGTAAATGTAACAACGCACAAAACAATAAAACTACTAAATTAATATAACGAATTCGCACAAAAAATATAACAATGTATTCAATGCTAAAAAATATATCTTCGTGAAAAGAAAATTTGAGAGAATAGCTCGTAAAATTCACAACATATCAGTCACAATAGACACTTATTTAACCGGAATTATAATACTGATTTAACAACAGCTTGCAATAAATAATTCCGAAGCTCGATAAAAATAGAAAATAATTCAATGAGTATGAAAGTTGCAGTACATAAATAAAAGCTTTAAAAGTGCGCAATAAAATAAATGCATTTGGAATTTATCAAGAGTAAATACATTCATTTCAATCCTTCGTAAACGTCTAAGAAACGCAATTCTCGGATAAAATAAATATTTTCATATACCTACGGTAACCGTTTCTAAATTACAGTTAAGTATTCTATTTTTCGTATAAAAAGTAACAATTGAAGACAATTTTAAGCAATAGGTATAATCATATCACACTAAAAGCTTACTCATAAATTATCGTGAATATAGAATGTAAAAAAATGTGCCAAACAAGCAACGTTTTTAAAATTTTAAAATTACTTTTTCTTACTTACGAATAAAGTTTATAATGGAATTCTAACGCTTGATTTTTCGTTAAAATGAAAACACCACAAATCGGTCGTGGAAAAATATTTTGATCTTTTTTGATACAGAGTGATTTTCAAGTCAAAAATGAGGTAGATATAAAAACACATTTCAAGGGGGTATCATTTCGTACAAAAAAAGAAAAGATTTTAATAGGTTATAAAAATTATCACAGTAATTTGAATAATTTGAGCTGGTATATTTTTCAATAAAAAATTATCACAAATGCGATATTTTTATCATGAAAATTCCTGAACTGCTTTGATTAGAACAGTTGGTTTGATACCGAATCACGAGTCAAAGACACACCATTTAAAAATATGAAAAGAGTAATCATTGTTTATCTATTGTCTGAAAGAACCATTCGGTAAATCGACGAAGTTGCTGAGCTGCGCTCTGAGATTCTTGTTGCAGTCTTCTGTTTTCGTCCTTTAACGAATGTACCTCTTGTTCCAACGTTAATCGTAATTGCGTCTCTTTCATTAGGCGGTTTTCCAAGTCGGAGAGATATTTTTGAAATTGTTGTTGAACGTTTTTCTTGTTTCTATAGTACGAAAGAAGAAAATTAATAAAATCGATCGATTGGTAATGGTTTATAATTTTTTATACTTACTCAATACCAGGCGCCATACTGAAATGGAATTCATCCGAACTATCGATCCAATGAAAATCATCATCGGTTTGATTTGACGAAAGCAAAGATGAAGAATTATCTTCGCTGGCAGTTTGTAACATGGCTTTCGTTGCTGTATCGACCAAACTCGGCCAATCCATTTCTTTAGTATCCGGTAGAGGAAGACAAGGTGGGTCGTGTTTTGAGCTTGAAACATTTGTTACGCGAAGAGATAACCTATCATAAAGAAGCATTTTACATAAAAAAGGTTCAAAAACGAATATATTTTCATCATTTTACAAACCTTTCTTCTTTCGATAAAAAGTTATCTTTGAGTTGCGACGTCGAACTATTCGAAATGACCGTCGCTGGTCTGGCAGTAGTAACGATCACCGAATTAGCAGCGCAGCCATTCTTCGAGATGGGTTTTTGAGCCGATGAAATATTCTCTTTCGATCTAGTTTTAACGCTTTTATCATCTTCTGTACATTGATCATTGGTGTATTCGTTCGGAATCATAGAATAGTTTCCGGATTGCTGAGAAGCTTCGCTGACATCGCATTTCTATCGAGAATTTGAAAAAATTTCAATTATAACGAATCGATCAATGCGAATTAACGTCAATTTAATACTAACATCTTCGGTTACGTAATCTGGATTTATTAATTTCATGAGATCTTGTTGAAGTGTGCTGGAGGTAAGATTAGCGCTATTTCTATTCGAGGAACGCGAACCAGCCCCTGGTCTGAGACGAGGTTCACCGGTATCTTTAAGACGAGGACTATTATTCCTGCTACATCCGTTTGAACTACTAGTAGTCGATTTCGCTACAGTGGATCTCAACTTCGGCGAAGCGTTTCCAACGCTGTCGATAGATAATTCATCTGAAATATGGCATCTTTATGAATAAAACGTTCGAATAGACAAATGATTACACAACGAGGCGAATTTACCTTCACTCGGTGGGAAAGCTTTTTCACTCGTGGAACTCGTATCAGTCGAATGCCCATCGCTGGCTGATAATGTCTTCAGCGTTTCGGGGGGTAAACTGGAGGTCATCTCTGATCTCGTACAGTAATCGTCAACCTGCTCCGAGCACACAGTTCCATTAATTTCATACTTTTTTGGAAATTAAAATACGTGTACGAGTAAAACCGAAAGTTATAAATACTTTTAAACTAGGATGGGTCATTTTCTGTTCCAGTTGCCTTCTAACTTTATGACTACGTTCGGCTTTCATCAAACACGTTACTTTTTCACCGGTAATAAAATCTCCTCTAGATTTAACGTAATCTAAATCCGAATCGTTGGTCAACAGGACCGGCAACGAATACGAAGAATTACCATTCGAAAGGGGTAACGAACTATTCATCTTCATTTTCGCATGCGACGAATATTTATAAGGTATTCGAGCCGAGTTGGGCGTAACCGAAGATAGTATACGAGCTGGTAACGGAGGCGGTGACATATTGTTTCGCAAATTTGTCGGCACACCTTCGGTATCTAGAACATCGTACCAACTATCTTCTGTCGTCTGTGCACTAGACATACTGCTCATCAAAGACTAAGGAACAAAGAAAAACGCCGCAAGCGTTAGATGACATATATCACACCGCGTAGTAAGTGCTAAATTTGCATTTACCTCGCCGCCACCACCGACTCCAACACCTCCGTTCGTTACAACGTTGCAACTATTCGATGATTTGTTGACGATGGTATTCGGACAATTGTTATTAACGGTGTTAGCGTTTAGCTTATTATCGCATCCGTTGAATGATTTATTACTGCTACCAGTTCCGTAGCCCGAGCTGTTACTCGAGCGAGGAGGTGAGAAGCTGCGTTCGTACCTGAAACATTTGATAGGTCCATATTTAGGGTAAAAATAGAAATCAGGTTTGGATATACACAAATCATTGGTAAACGAAGCTGAATTTGCCTCGCTGGGTCGAAGAAAAAAAATAATTTGTGAACTCAAACCATGAGAACAATATCAATTATGTATTCTTATTCAATAAAATTTGGTTTTATTGAAATACCTTCATTCACTTCGTTTATTCGACCAAGAATATGATGAAAAAACTGATTCAAAATATGCCAAATTTGATACAATTTTTTTTCAATTTTTTAAAACGCAATATCTGAATTTCATTTTTTTTAAATTACCAACGATGCCTGGAAAGATGAACGCATCGTGTTATCGAAAGAAGAAGAAGAAGAAGAATTTTGAAACAAACACAGAAGGGTAAAAACATGATAATCATTTTGTACACCAGATCAAATTTTGAAATCATTCTCATCACAACAGAAGCATTTTTTCTTTCGAGACGAAGCAAATTCAGTTAAAATGAATAGAAATATTTCTTTACATTTTCTTGTGTTTTCCTCCTATCACAGGTTGCTGCAGAGAGGCGGGATTATGTAACAATAATTTTTGATCTTCTGGACTAGAACAACTGTCGTAATCTTCTTTATCGTTAATCGGACTATATTTACAATTCTGCACAGAGCATCCCCTACAAAACAACATAATAATTAAAGTCAATCATTTGATGGCTCCATTGCCAACACAAATGTACAGCAGACGTTTCTATTGAAACTTTGATATCAAAGGTTTCTGTATTGTCTTGATATCAAAATTGGCGTTCACAAAATTCTACAATATTCAATATTCATATTTTCAAGTTTGTACGTGTTCTTCAGATTTTATGTATGCACATAAGTTAAATTATCCAAAAATAATCGAAGTAAGGGTCACAAACACTTTCCTCGGAGATTTTTTTACGTTTCAAGGGTATAAATACAGAGGAGCTCACGCAAGTAGAAGGTCACTGGTTATAAAGATTAAAAAAAATCATACATTTTTAATTTCAAAACATGGATTTTCTGGCCAAACTAAGGCTTCTACGAAAAAAGTTCCAAGAATCAAGCTTGCAGAGCACAAAATTTCATTTCTGCAAGATGAGATTGGTTTTTTTCTAGAAGACTTAATTTTTCAAATTTTTGCAGTTAAAGTTCGAAATTTGATATGAATTTTTAACATAACAAACGTTGACTGCAAAAATCGGGAAAATTAAGTCTCCTAAAAAAACCAATCTCATCCTGTAGAAATAGAATTTTTTTGCTTTACAAGTTTAATTGTTAAAATTTTTTTCGCAGGAACTTTAGTTTGACCAGAAAACCCACGTTTTCAAATAAAACAACGTATAATTTTTTTCTAAAAAAAATCACCATTATTGGTGCGCAACTTTGTCCCATCTTTTTTAAAAATGATCAATTTTTTCATCAAATTAAAACATGATCTTTTTTTTTTTAAAAAAAGATCGGATCACCAAATTTTCGACAAGATCAGATAAAGATCAGATCAAAAAATTTTGAACAAGATAAAATCGAAGATCGCGATCTTGATCTGATATTTTTTTCCGCGATCTGCCCATCTCTGGTTTGTGTAGCTGCATCTGTGGCTTGAAAGCAGTGCACTTTTACCGAAACACTGTAATGAAACAGAATCGTTCCACCAGCACATTCTGGGGAAGGAATTCACGCATGTTAAATTCATCACGAAGTCGTGGTCATACTTTTGAAACGAAACGCAGAAAATCAACTAGAAATTTTCCTCATTCCACTAGCAAGAAACAGATTGGCAACCCATCAATACACCGAGTACGTTAATTAACATTTTCAGTAGTTTCAACAAAAAAACCTGCTAATGTGCGGTGTGTGTGTGGTCAACGGAGGCAGATGATTATTTAAATAACGAGCATTTTTACCTCCTCGGAGCCCCATCCGGTAAAGACGGTATCACAGTAACGGTGACCATCAACGAGGTTTTCAACAAGTCAACCATTTGATCGTGAGTCAGCGTAGCCACAGCTATTTTGCAAATCTGCAAACGAATGAAGATCCGCGTTTAGTAATCGTCTCGAAGACGCGATTTCTAGCACCATCCGCGTATACTCACTTCGACTAATCTAGCTCCTTGGCGTAATCCTGCTTGCCACGCTAGTCCCATCGGTTCCACCTGAGTTACCACGCCGTCTGGCTGAACGTGAAAGCCTAGTTGTCCGACAGCGTTACGTTTCAACGACAATTCTTGCGCCGCCGAGCCCGAAGTAACTGATCTTAATCTGACGACTACTTCCATTAATTCGTCTCGGTCTCCACTTTCTCTCATATGCATAGTGACACATTCGCCTTCGTGGTAGTATAATCTCAGACTAGACGTAGGTACAAGAACACAAGAAAAATTACATATTTTTCTTATCAATTCCATAACATCGTATTAACACCGAGTCGAGTCACCGATTGTACGTATTCTTTCTCACACTTTACCTGTTCGTTTGCGTAGACCATCCCAAAATGGATTTACACGGCGTTACGAAAACTAAATTATTGGTGCTTTCGTCGACTAAAACCAATGAATCAGCCGAAATAGCGAGGAAACAATGAATTACAATCGATTGGTTGCTATCTTCGAGTAAAACTTGCCAGCAAATGGCGCCACGCTGGGTACCATCCGGAACAAATCTCGGTCTCCATCGTTCTTTTTTCTTACTGCTAAATGAAATTATCGCTACGCAAAGCAAAAAATACCATTTATGTGGATTAATGGGTGGCCAACATGCAGCATATTTCATCGATGATATTAAATTGAGATCGTTAACACTTACAAAATTTTTGAGAACTTTCTAACACCGTGTTTGTGGCATAATTCGAGGTGAGGTCTTTCAAATACGCTTGTCTAGTTCGTGTAGCCATTGTGGCGAATTTATCTGAGCAGTGGGCTGCGTTTTCTCCGTTTATGACTGAAATATTTTTCAAAGTAAAAATTAACCGTAATCTTGGTAGATAATTTATGGATAATGAATAAAATTAGATGAATAAAGTGTAGGAAGGGTAATTTTTCATTTTTTCTCAAAATAACTCACCTTTTGCAAGTAGGAAATCCGAGAAATTTTTGGATTTCATGAAAGTGGCACCTTTTGGAATTGGAGGACCGAACAATGCTACGTCTTTGGATCTTGTTACTGCGATTCTGAAAATTACAATCGTATTCGTATTGTTAGTAAAATGAATGGAAGTTGATTCGAGTGCTTCGGAGAAAATTCAGGTTTTTATTTCACCGATCAATTTACAAAAAAAAAATAGTTGAATATTGAAAACTTCCTCAAAGCATATTTTGAATTTTTTTTTTAAATGAACACTTGATTTAAATGTTGAGTAATGGCTTCTATTATATACTCGATTTCGGATTATAAATAGTAAAAAACAAGTTCAAAAAAACTGTTTCTTGCTCCCAGCTCACTCGATGACCGATTGGGTGGGAGGGGGGTGAATTTGGTTTTCGCATTGATATTTGGCTCAAAACAAATTTCATAATTCAAAAGCACATTGAATTTTTATTCAGAAACTTTCGTCAAAGTTTTTAAAGTTGAAAACTCAACTTTAGAATTGAAGCTCAACTTTCAAAATTTCAGTATAAGGGCGAGCTATAATTGAAAATCATGTAAAAATTAACATAGACGTAGCTTTTAATGCTATTTTCATCTATAGGTACCATTTTCAAGATGGATCCTCTCAACAAGAAGGGGGTACCCCCCCCCCCATTTGGACTAGAATTTCAAAAAAAAATTCGAGGTGTGCAATATATTAAATAATTTGTTTAGAAGGTACCGAACACGAATACGACCTTCATTTTCCGATTGGATCTAATTTCAAGCCCTTGGCACCCCTCCATAAGGCCAAAATTCAAAAAAATTATCCAATCGAGTGTGATATATGAAATGGTATGTTTTTGGAGGTGCAGAACATCAATACGATCTTAGTTTTTCGATCGAACCTTACTTAAGGCCTCTTAGTAGGGTTAAAACCCAAAAAATCATTCAGCCTAATGTAATACTAATATATGTAATACTATTTTTTTGGAGAAACGTAAGTGAAAATGACTTCATTTTTTTCGATTAGACCTCGTCCATACATACTATTTCAAACACCACACTAGACTTGATGAATTTTATGTGTTGACGTGCCAAAAAAAACATGAAAAACAAGCAAAATATTAATTTTTCGTCTAAGAGAAAGAGTCCAAAGATCAAAACGCTGAAAAGAAACGTTGCTGTTTTCAACTTACTCCACACACAAAATTTTGTATACCTAGGCTAATTAAAAGGGTCAATCAACGTCGAAAATGCTCAGAAAATTCAAGTTGTTGAGCCTTAAATGGGGTGGGGATGAGTTAGTCAGATGAAATTTGAATATATTAGAGGCAATATGGATATTCATTGGCGCTGAAAATTGTTGACAATTTTTTCATTTTGGATCTATTTTAGGGTCCTAAAAATAAAAGGACCTTGACGAAATATTCAAATTGGGCCCTCTTCACTCTTGAAGTGAATTTCCCAATCTAAACGGGCCCTATTTACAAAGTTTGAGACTTTATTTGACTTATTGTATGAACTAGTTAGATAAATTGCGTACTTAATGATCTCTGTAATGGTTTTAAAATGTCTAAAAAGTGAATAAATTTCGACAATTAAAACACAAACCTATACTGAGTACAATCTGTACACGGATTGATGGCTCTGACGACGATAAACACGTGCTGAAATTGAGATCTGATATTTTTCGGCGTAAATGGCTGTGCACCGGGTTCTTGAAACACAATGGTGACGATATCATTACCAATATGGCGTTTTCTTAATAACTGCGAGACACAAATGTACATAGCGTTACGAAACGATAGCACGACGACCAAGACGAGAAGATTTTTATCAAAAGTCACTGTCACCCACTTGTTGTCTATTATTTGGTGTAAACGGTAACATGGTTGAAACGTGGAACATAATTTCACAATCTTTGTAATGAGCATAAACAGAATATAATCCGGTCGAGTCACCTGTAATTAAAAAGTCCCGCATCATGTAATTATAAGCCAACTAAACAATATCCGAGTACCTACGCACTCGAACGTGTATAAAGTTATTATAAATAGTAACTAGACATGCTAAAATTTCGTACTTTTATTGTCTAAGCCAGCTTTGTACTTATCGAAGCCCTTTAATCTAACTTTCTGGCCGATTGTTTCGAGGAATTCGTTAAACGCTGGTCCTCCGTCTTCGTTATTGTACATTTCTTCTTCGGTGGCTTGACCAGCTCGACAATACAGCACGCCGATTTTATAATGACGACTGATTCCTTGCTCGTCCAGTTTAAGTAATTGATCTTCTACTTGAGTCGTATTCATACCTAATCTTAAACTGCGAATAAAAAATAAAACAAAATTTAAAAATCTAGCCAATGCATCGAAGCATTTCCCACAATAATGTAATACCCACCATGAAAGTTGTATTTCGGGTATAACATATTCTAGAACTTCTTTGGTATTGATATTTTTAACGCTATGGGAAGGTTTTAAATTTGGTATCGCGTCTTCAAGCACCGAACCTCGCAAAGTCTGCAGCTGTTTCCAAACATACAAAATAGAATAAAATATATTCCCTCTGTTGGCCGTAGAGTGATCATCCCTAAGGCTATCCGGCTTACCTCGCTAGTTCGTACGATTAACCGATATCTGCATAATTGCGTGACGCTATTACTACTATTCGTAGCGGCGCCGTTGTCCTCAGTCTGTACCACAGCATCAACCTTCTCCCTTTTAATGCTAATGGCAACCGGACCTAATGATTCGTCCGCTCCGAACCAATTTTGATGATCTGAAAGAACCAACCTAGGTTATACCATCGTCATTCTA
Source organism: Pseudococcus longispinus (assembly GCA_900064475.1). Taxonomy (NCBI): domain Eukaryota; kingdom Metazoa; phylum Arthropoda; class Insecta; order Hemiptera; family Pseudococcidae; genus Pseudococcus; species Pseudococcus longispinus. The sequence goes on from FIZU01033033.1 coordinate 54,287, forward strand.
TTAAATAATACTCCGTTTCCGTTCACCAGCCGTTCGACGATTTCAAAATTACCGTAACTAATTTACATCGCAGTCGCAGGACTGTGGCAGTGGCGTTTTTCCTCTCTACCTCTTTGCCCTATCTACTTGTCAGTCATCGATTCCGAAGCGAACTTTAACCTTCCGGTAGGCATAGGCAGCGATAACGAATAATAAAGAAGATCCATAGGTATCGTTCCGTAACCACGTATACGTGTTCATTATAACTTATGAGAAAATCGAAAGGAAATGTACGAGGGGAGGGGAGAGTAAAGAAAAAGGAATCGGTTTTATCTTCGTGTTTTTTAAGACAAATGCTCGTAAAATTTACTGATACGGATAACAACTGATAATGGATAAGATAGTGGATATTTCATAAAGGGGGACGAGCGAGACATGAGATGTTCAGAGGGCATCAAATATCAAGATTATGCTTTTTTTCACAACCAAATGTTTAACTTCTCAGAATTGAAATTTTTTGAAAGAAAAATAATACAAGCCTGAATAATTCCGAGCAAATACTTGAAAATCTCAAAAAGTCATTTTGAAAAATGTTTCAAAAATCTGATAAATAGATTAAATAACCATGTTTTGAAAAGCAAAAATTGACTGTTAAATTTTTCAGAAAATCATTTGAACCAAGAGAAAATATGAAAATCGTCGAAAAACTAGAAAAAGTGTTGGGATTTTCTTAAAAATCATTTAAAATCGTGAAAATTTTCGAAACGTTGTTATAGTTGTCGGAATTTTCACGAAAATCAGTAAAGATTGTTGAAACCAGTCTAAGAAATTCGTCGAGGATCTCGTAAAAATTGCTAGAATTTTCTCAATCATTTCCAAACATTTCAAAATTTTAAACAATTTTTACGTTATTAACTTATTCTTTATTGATTTTACAGAATGTCTGTTCATATACATTTTTGGGGGAGGGGGGGATCTATGATTATTTTAAGACTTTTTTTTTTACAAATCAAATGTTTTTTTTTTCTGCAAAACTTTTGCAACTTTACCAAAAAAATTCAAATAATTATTCAATCTGAAATTTGTCCAATAAAAAATCAAAAATCCATGACTTTTCTACGACCCGGTAATTTTTTTGCATAATCAATAACTTTTCATGAATTTCACGGCCTTTTTTTGAAATCTATGACTTTTCCATGATTTCCATGACCTTGTAAACACCTTATTTCAATACAAATATGCATGTGAATGTTAAAATTTTTTTTAATAGCATCTCAACCGATTCGCAATTTTTAGAAGAATTACAATATTTTTTATGATTTTTTGATCTTTTTAACAAAATTTTCACTTATTTTGAAGACAATTGATTTTTTGGCTATTTTTACAATTATTACTTAAACGAGTTTTATCGAAATCTCAAAAATATTAACGACGTTTTCGACCATTTTTATGATTTCTTAGCTATTTTCATCATATTTTGAGTGTGTTCTTTTTTACAAATCTCAACAATTTTTACAATTTTTGTCATCAATTGGTGATTTTTCTATCACTTCTACGATATGTTTTCCCCATTTTTAAGACAATTTCAATAATTTCAAAATTTTTTGCAATATTTTTGAAATATTTTAGGCGAATTTTCAACGTTTTTACGATATTTGAACCAATTTTACAACATTTTGAATAATTTTAATTAAATTTCGTTTCTTGATTTGTGACTAAACGGTTAGATCAAAGATTTTTTCATTTTTTTTAGTATTTTTTGGTAAAATTTAAACAAATTTTACTACATTAAAATTTTTTTTTAAAAAAAGCAGAACTGTTGTACTCTTGTAACATTTCATCATTAATATGTACAACTCGAAACAAGTTTTTGCTTCCCTTATTCCTAAACAAGAACAATTCCTGTCTACCAACTTAATTTCCCATCCTCGAACCACGAATATTCCAAAAAACGTGGAAATTTCGCTCGAAAAACTCAAGTATCCAATTACAAATCACCTTGTACGACGACCATCCAACCACTTCCTTACGACTGGCGAAACCCATTCAATGCAAATGATTTTTTTTCACAGAATTCTCACGTCATTTACCTTGTTTGAAAAAGTGTTTCCTATAGTACTGCGCGCCTTCGTCTACATTCTCGATAGTTTTAGTATTCCTGCGGTACGGACAGGCGCCATTTTTCCAATGCGTTTCGCCGACTGGATATTCTAAAATTGACACTCCGCACGACAAGGGTGGTCTATGATGCGGATCTTTCCAATGTTTCGTATACGATGGCGAATAGCTGCGAGTCAAGCTAACGACGCGTTCTTCTTCACCGCCGATTTCATTCCGAAAGAAGGGACAGCTGCAACAGCGACAAAAAAAGAGGTGAAAAAATAACCTCGACGAATCGATAAATAGCAGATAGAAAATCAGAAACCCTTCGTTGAACAGATAACGCGATAAGAAAATAGAGCCGGAGCAGATAGAAAAATCGAGTAGAGCCAAAATTACGCCTCTATGATTGGCTTCTTATCGCAACGTTGCTTCTTTTTACAACGTTAATTAGTAATTAGCCAGACATATTTCATCGATTTTTAACTTATTTACACTTTTTTTTGGGTGAGCTGCGAACCTTGAAGTACGACATTGTAAATTAGACTACACTTGTAGTGAAACGTATTCAACAATGTGGCGCTTTTGTACGCACGCGAATACCGGCATCGACACCGGCAAATCGTAGCACATGAAAAACCTTCGCTTCGGCCATATTTTTCCATAAATAATAAACACATAGGTATTTTCAATGACGAAAAAATCCTCGTCGCGTAATATATCCGCTGTTAAGTAGACGTGCCAATCATACGCGGTGATTACACGTATGAAAATTCATAACCCTGTTCGAAGCGAGAGATCGTGCTGCGAAGGCAGACAGGGACGCTGGTCCGAGCTGCGAGGCTCGTAAAAATACATCTATTCGACGACGAGGAGAAAAAGCAGTCGTAAAATTCACCCAAAAGGGCTCGCGAGTTTAAATTATTCGCAGCTGCACCCACCGTATTTTTAGATATGACATCCCGGCGCGAATAATCGAGTCCGTCGCGTGACTCGCGTACCGAGGACGACAATGAGATCATACGTATGGCTACGGGGCAGTTTCCATCATCGAATGTAGGGCGACACGAACCTCTGGCACGTATAAAATCTATTCTAGTCTACTCTAATAGGTACGCACCTTTCGATTAAATCGTTACTGCGTCCATCGCCGGCATCTTCTTCGCCACTGTCACCATCCGGAGTCGTAGATCTTCCACTCAGCATAGACGCGGCAGAAGCGCCGGTCGTTGTGTTGCGTCTTTTCGACAACAAACTCTTCAATTTGCCACCATATCCCAGTTTAGCGATCAGCGATTGGCAATCGTAATGAGCGAAAGCTCTGCGTCTTTGTTTTTCGTCCACTTCGACGGGACCGGAGGCAACCCCAGACGCGCAGTTTGACTGACTAATCTGGGAAGACAATTCAGTCGGGCTATCGGCGTTCTTCGAGGTACCAACGTTGCTGCCGGTGCCAGCTCCGGCGCCGCTACTGCTGCTATTCATGTTACTGCTGGAGCTCCAAAATTTCGAGAATTTCGATTTGGGTTTTGGACTAGTGGCGACGGTTGTCGAAACGTGGGTGGTTTTGTTCGTCGATAATGAATATTCGTCTTCGATCGGTAGACGAGTGGTGGTCAGGCCACAGCTGGAGGTTAGCGTTTCCGTTCTGCGACCATTTTCCAGCACCGAAGCGTAGTCCGATGATGGTTTGGGGTCGTAGGGTGTTCGGGTGGGTTTTATGAGATCGAAAACCTGCGGACAGAAAAAATTTACAATTCATTAGAAACATAAAACGATCGAATTTTTCTAATTTTAAATAAGTCTTCTATTATTGAGGACTTAGGACAGAGGAGTGAAAGGGGAACATAATCGACTGCTCGTATACAAGATTACATCCCTTACTTCGATCTCCAATCGATTACGAAAGTTTTTATAATCTACTGAAGAGAATATTGGATGTAAAGTATGATCATCTACAAGCTTTGGAGATGTTTGAAAATTGATTAAAGATGAAAAAAATTCGTTGAAGCCTCCAGAACGAATAGAAAATACGTATATTGAACCAATCTCAGATACAATATTATATCACTAGGTCAAATTTAGCACTCAAACTCGATTTCTCCTCTTTTATGAAAATTCTAAAAATACCGGAGAAATACCCAAAAAATGCTGGAGCCCCCCAAAACAACTGCAAAATTTGTTATCCATTTGAAATACAATTTCGCGTCTTTTACCCAAATTTCACCAGTTGTAGCTGAAAAAATATGGAAAATTTGATGATAGTTCTAAAATAGTGGATGAATTTACAAAACAAAACTGAAATTTTACTAAATGTTAAAATTTCGCAAGTTTTCAAAAATTATCTTGAAAAAAGCCATGGAACAGCTAATAACTTGGATTTTGCTATTTTCAACATGTAAAATACGATTAGACAATGATTTATCCAAAAAAATAATCGATTAAAAATGCAGAAAAAATTGCATACCTGCAGTGTAATGTATGTAATCAAACATGCAAATTCTTTGAAGACAATAATTACCTCTAGTCAACTTCAACTCTCTCACCTGAAGAAAGAAGTTAGCTCCCACTCTATACGTGCAAACATCTCTTTTGCTAAACGAGTTCAAGTTCAAGTACAACTCTTCTTCTATTCTTTTTAAATGTAATTGAAAAAGTCATACCCAACTTTTTAGCAAAACTTGCCAATTTTTTATGGTAAAACTTAATTTTCAGGGTGTCTACTAAATTGTAAAAATCGAAATTCGAACTATTCAGTTTTTTTGTGCTACTCAAAAAAAATTGTAATAAAATTGGATCTTAATAATCATCGAGAGGGCATAATTAAGAACACCAGAATAGTCTCAAAAAATAATTTTAAAACTTTTTGAAATTCTCATAAAAATTATTGAAAATATAAAAATGGCTGAAACATCTTGAAAACAGTTGAAAATTGCTTTTAAAACTGTTGAAATCAAGAGTTTGATGGATTTTTTTTAATATGCTTATTCAAAAAATCCTGAAATCGGTCGAAAATATAGTAAAAATTATAATTTCAATAAAAATAAATGGAGATATTTTGAGTATAGCCAAAAAGATATGAAAATCATTGAAAATATCATAAAAATTGTAAAAAAGTTTTATATCAGTAAAAATATGGCCAAACCCTCTAAAATGCACAAAAATGGTCGAAAATCTCGTAAAAATTGTTTAAAATTCGAAAAAATAATGCAAAGTATTTTGAATATTGAACAAAACGTTATAATTCAGGGAGGGATCAGAAATTAGGAAAAAATAACATAAAAACGTTGAAAACTATGAACATTGTTGAAAATATAGTGAAAATCGCATAGAAAGTATACAAACAATGAATTTTATAAAACTTTAATAATTTTTATGCAAATTTCGATAAGTTTTACAAAATTTTCGACAATTTTTTACAACATTTTAAATGATTTTTTGTAGCAGTTTTGACAATCTCAACTTTTTCTAAAAGTTTAATGATTTCTTTGACCGTTTTTACAACATTTCCGTTCATTTTTAAACGAATTTTAACAAATGCAACGAAATTTTTGACAAAATTCATCACTTTTTTACCATTTGAAAAGCGTTATAAATGATTTCTACGATAATGTTTACAATTACAAGTAGGTATACCTAACATTTTTGACAATTTTTTTTTAATTTCAACTAGTTACATTTTCAATAGTTTTTATTAAAACTTGGACAATTTTTACGATTTTTCAAAAATTTTACCCACATTTTCAATACCCTAACAATTTTGTGGTGATGCCTATTTTCCAGGGCTGTCAAGCCGAACGAATCAGCTTTGGATTGGACACCTTGCCCTTTTTTTTTTTATTAATCCATACTATAGAATGAATAATCATAAAACGAATGCAAAAAACCAAATTTGATTTGAGACCATAGGAGCTGAGAAAAA
>FIZU01033037.1:0-15049 GCA_900064475.1 Pseudococcus longispinus
GGGGTCTAAGTGTCAGCGCTCCTACAGGGATTTATGTGAGTAACTATTTACCAAATTCCCTTGCCCTTGTGACCACAAGCTGGCTATCTTGGTGTTTCAGTGTCTGTACTTTGAACTTAAAATTACATAAAGTCAGATATTATAAGTCAGATTGGAATGTGCACTTCATTTTGACATAGTAGAAAGAACAAAAGCATATCTTACGTTTTATACTTTCATGGGTAGCATGGAAATTTAATGATAAGGGTGTTCAAGGGCGGGGAGATTAGATTTCCCCGAAGTTTTGAAGGTTTATTGAAATTTTTTGAAAGTCATATTTGATTGAAATGCCAGTTCGTGATTTATTTTTCACGTTTAAAAATTTCATAAGTGATTTTTTTCAATTCAAAGGGTCCCTGAATTCGGGCTCGTAGTGTTCGATTTTCAAAATGATCGTTAGGGGGTGGGTTAATAGGAATCCATTAGCCTAAAACTTTTTCTGCATTATTCTTTGATGGAATTACATCAGACTAGGGGGCTAGGCCCCGAAAAAATTCAAAATCTCCCCCGCTCCTCTCTCCGTATAAAAAGAGTAGTTTTTTCAGTTTTGAATTTTTAAAAGAATATTCTCATTGTTTTTGGGTCTCAAAAAAATGTATGTTGATATCTACGGGTATTACAAAATTTTGAAAAAAAATTTAGCCATATGACCCCATCACCACTAAATTTTTTAAAACATTTTTAAAAAATTTTAAAGAGCAGAAAAGTTGAGAAAATTTCAGAATTTTTCACCTACCCTCTCCGGAGAGATCGCGTATTGAAATTTTGATTTTTAGGGAGTGATAATTTGGGAATGGGTGGGGATGGAAGGGGTACCATTAAGGACCATTTTCGAGGAAATTTGGGTCAAGGGCCGATTTTACCATTGTATCAAGGAAGGCCCTTCATGATTTTTATATAATCATTAAAATTTAAATAGGTACCTATTTTGATTTTCTGCCAAAATATGACGGTTAAACATTTTCAAAAAATTCACATTCTTCTTCTTCGAATTTGATGCTTTTAAAATTTTTGTGATTAATTAACTTCTCCCCAAATATTTTGTGTTGGATTTTATAACAAATCACCCTCCCAAATATATTCATGATTGGAAAAATTCTCCCTCCAAGCGAAAACCTAGCAGTTTTCATTTTTTTCCATACTACTGCAATCCTGATCTTGAGCAAACTTATAGGGTAAAACTACGAGTAGGTATATATCATCCTAAGTACGAATTACATTTATTCGTGGTTTTCAGTTCTAACAACTGGTTCTTTGAACCTACCAATATTCCTCTTTCTCCTCGATAGAGCTCAAGTAGTGATAAGGTCGAATGTGGTTAACAGTGTATCAAACCAAACATCGTTAATATAACATGAAGCCTGATAATAAATACAAGATACGGAAACTTTTATAATTGATAGCTACTTAAATCAGATATAGGTAAATACAGTATTTCATCGACGAAATCGGTCATCGTGCTCAATTATGGGGTATGCCAATCTAAATAGATATATTTCACAATATCACGGATATAGTTATTCTTCGTAGATAGTCGCATATTTGAAATAAACTCCCAGTACATTCTCCTGCGTAGGTATATCCCTTATAAATATAGGTAATATTTCATCGATGGAAAATACCGTGGAAAATTTCAACTCGAAAGATACTTACGTTGGAAAATATGTATGGAAAAAATGTATAAAATACGTCTCGTTCGCAAACGAGCGAAAAAAAATATTCCGAAGTAAAAGACGACCGTAGGATAGAGTAAAAATGTCATTGGATAAGTTAGTAGTACACGAAGACAGACACGTTGATGGGTAATGGACATAGACGACGATGACCTGATAATGGAATGTAGAACACGAACGACGATCGAGGTATTTTTTGCCTTATTTTTCCAAGAATCGCCCAAGCATCGCGCCTCTCGGTAATTGAATTTACTACATCTCTGGGTAGATTGATACGAGAAGCAGGGTGTACCTAAACCTATACTGTACCTATATACCATCATAGTGTACATATACAGCAGCATCGATTCGAACACTTTTTTAATTTGTAATTTTTCGTGCAAAAAAAAAGGGGATCCGAGTTGTGATACTGGTATAATTCGTGTACGGGTTAAAGGATAATCGAATGGATGAGGAATTTTTTAAATCAACGAGGTCGTCGAATACGTAAAAATTCTTCAATTTTTTTACCCGGTGGTATGAAAACAAACGTATAAAGATATCGCGTGTTTTTCAATGTTGAAATTTTTTTCAAGCAGATGATTGGAAATTTAATATAAGTAGAATTTTTTTTCTTTTGCTTGTTTTTTCTTTTTGTGCAGAGTAAAAAACGAATAATAACGAGCTTCATATACGATACGATAGCTTGGCGTTTTGTCGAACATGCTGCCTTAAATTCATATTATTAAGGATTGAAATTAGAAGAGAATATGAAATATTAATAACGCAACCACGTGGTATTCTGCATTTCGATCTATTCGAGACGACGTGTATGTGTATCTGATGTATACGTTCGGTTTAATATAATTTTTCGTGCATGTACTTAGAGAGAAAAAAAAAGAGGAAAAAATAGAGCGAGCATCGTCGAAGGCGAAGGGGTAACGAGAGTAAAGAAAAAACACCGACTCGTAGAAAAAGAAGAAATTCAATTTCTATAATTAAAGTCGCTCAAGCCAACGAATGTTTCAACCAGTAATGTTTTAAAATTATAGGCTTGATTAAAATACGTGCACCAGCTGCGGTAGTTGTTCGTTTTATTACGTCTCCATTTTTTTTCTCCTTTGCCCCTTCTGCTTTGTTCGGCGTTCTCAAAATCACAAGATTAAAAGCTCGTAATTAAATTTTTTTAACCCCGAAAAACCGAAATGAAAAATTAAAATTTGTCAGTTTTGGCCAGCTTGGAATTCGCAAAGTGCACGAACCGTTGGCGAGGTGATGAACGTCGCGTTCTACTATTTGTTTGGGTTTTGCGAAAGAAACAATGTAGGGGAGGAAAAAGGCAAAGTAGATGTTTGTGTGGGAGGGTATTCCAGAAAGGGTGAGTCGAAAAAGAGTATTATGTAGTAAAATAGTCGGAAAATTCTTGAGATTTTGCAACACTCGAAAAGAAAATCTTCTTAATTCTCGATATACGAAGGGTAGACAAGGAGGCAGTCTAAAATCGACATAACATAAATCCTTCTTTTAGTTTTAAAGAAGTTGTGCGTGTGCATTATCTTCGATGAAGTTCCATCTTATACGTATAAGGCGAGCACTTGGCCGGGTAGTCTAGTAAACTTAAAAGTTAACTTGGTAGTTTGTTTTGCGGTAGATTAAAAGTTTGCTTTTGCACCATGTACTAGTACAGCACATCAGTGGTGGAACTGTAAGGCGAAAAAAAACCTCTTTCCCTCGTTCCATTCCATTCGAAAAAGGTAAAGGGACGAGTAGATTTTAACGTACATAAAATTAGGACTTTATTCGCGCCTTATTTGCATATCAATGTTTTAGAAATTAAATTTTAATTCGGTGTTGTGTGTTTTCAAAGTGGTAGAGTTTATTCCATGGCTGGCGCGGCCGGCAGTAACATAAAGTGGTATTGATATCACGTGCGTGATTTTTTATTAGCTTATCGATTCCGCCCCGTCGTGTAAAACGGAAGCACCCGGCTGTGTTCGAGGCAGATTAATTAACCTTTGTGGGGTGCTTTTAACTTTGATCTTGAATTCGCACTCGCGTTAATAATGCACGTTATAAGGCGACGCGGAAAATATTCAATTTTTAATCGTCGTCGTCATCGTCGTGTTGTCGACCTTTTTTTTTTTATGTAGATGAAAGAAAGGTGCCAAGAGTTGTTTTACTTTGGTGTTTATTCGAGCTCGATGGTTTTTCAAGTCTCATTCTGGTTTCAAACTGATTTCAAAGTTTGAAAAAACAATCAAAGTTTTTCAAAATGTTATAAAAATTTTGAAATTTAATTTGTCTTCAATGTGGCTAAAATACCATAAAAAATCATTGAAATGGCAAGATAATTGTTTTAAACGTTCTAAAAAACCGTATCTACTTAACGTGTCATAAAAATATACGAAATTGTTGAAAAGTGAAATAATGGTGTCCAACAGGTCGTGGAAGTCATGAAGAAGTCATGGATTATGCAAAAAAATTATGAGGTCTTAGAAAAGTGGTGGATTTTACTGTTGAAGTCATGAATTTAACAAAAAATTGTTTTGAAGAACTTTCAGCTCTTGAATAGCTTTTTATGCAAACATTTTCGCCATTGCTTCCCTCAAGTTCAATAGGCAATTTACTTTTTTAAGAACCTAATAATAATGACCATTTTTTTTATTATTTTGACGTGAAAAGTCTGACATAGGTAATGTCCAAAAGTTGAGTCTGACAAAATGTCTGAAAGTCAATGGAAATTTGAAAATTTTTCCTATTACAAAAAAGTCTGACATAATGTCTAAAAGTCAATGGAACGTTTGAAAATTTTTTGAAATCCAAAAAAGTCTAACATAATGTTTAAAAGTTAAAGTCTGAAAGAATGTTTAAAAGTCAGCATTATCTGTAAAAATTTTTCAAGTTCAAAGTCAGTTGAAACCTGAAAATTTTTTCAACTCCAAAAAAATCTGACTTAATGTCTCAAAGTCAATGGAAACCTGAAAATTTTTTCAAGTTCAAAAAAGTCTGACATTATGTCTAAAAGTCAGCGTGACGAAATTTCGTGACGGAGTTTTCCGCGAGATCACTCTCCAAAGCAAAAGCATATCCTATGCTAAAATGTGTTTAAAAATAGCAAAAAGTTGACAAAAGTTTGAAAAAAGTTCAATTTTGTTTAATGAAAAAATTTGGATTTTTTGTCGCAAATTTGAAAATTTATCTTTTTGGGGAAAAATGGTAAAAATCGATATATTAGAAGGGGTTGACGAACTACCACAAAAGGGTTTCAATAAAAAAATATTTTAATACATGTAGATTGGGAAGGGGGGGGGGGGGTAGTTCGTAGATTTGAAAAACATCTTCCTAAAGATATGTTATAAAATTCTGAAAAAAGTGCAGAATTTAGTTTTGAAAAATTTATTAGACTCTCTGTAATTAGAATGTTACTCTAAACGAAAAAAAGGGGGGAGGGTATCAGCATTCAAATAAAATGTGAAAAAGGTCATGGAAAAAGTCGAGGATTTACAAAAAAGAAATCGAGTTAGATAACCTGTAAATGGCTTAAAAATTTGTACAAAATTTCTGAAAAAAATTTTTGAGCACAATTTACTAATACTTTTTGAAACATTACATCAATTAACAATTTTGATAACAGTTTGATCAATTTTTAAAACATTTGATGATTTTAATGAATTTTCAAATTAGATAGGTACCTACTCGTATGTAACTCTTATTATAATTTATGATTTTTTTGAAAAAATATGAAATTTTCAATGACGTTTGTTATAAAAACATTATAGATTTCAAATTTTTATAATATTTTAGGATGTTTAACAGATAGGTAGTGAAAATAGTGAAAATAGAGAGAAAGTAGTAGTTTCAAAAATGAATAGTGAAAGAAATGAAAAAGTAGTGAATTTTGTCAAAATTTCATTAGAAGCAGTGAAAATAAGTATGGAAAAAAAAATCACAAAATTTCACCCATAATTCAATTTTTTGAAAAAGAGAAAGCTAAATTTTTTTCGCTGCAAAAATTGTCCGAATTTAAATAAAGTTTTGTTTGGAGGGAGTAATCTTCTGAAAGTATTGTGGAAAATGATAAAAAAGCACTAATTTTTGAAAAAAAATTCTCGACAAAATGATTTTGAACAATTTTGATAAGACTTCAATAGAAAATCTGAAATATTCTGGATATAATTTTTCTGAAATTTTCTACAATTTTTTTCCTGGATAGGTATGTATTTTAATTACTTTTATCATAAATGTGTTTTATGTTTTATTGGGGGGGGGGGGGGGGGGGTTGAAATTTTATGATAAATCAAAAATGATACACAAGATTGAAAAATATATTTTTTAAATGAGCATAACATTGCCCCTTCAAGTCCAAGTGTAGTCAAACATACCTAGTTGTGCTGAGTATGAGTTGCCTATTTACATGGTAGACGGAGGCTCGATACTTATGAAACACCATGTATTTTGTTGAAATTGGAAAACTCGAGTCAATTCTTGATATTTCACCAAAAAGTTTTGAATTGATTTTTGAAATGTGAAATTGTGGTATGTTTTCAGCTCTAAAAAAAAATCTCGAAAAATTTCATAATTTTCCAACAGTTTAATCATATTTAGTCATTTTTGAACGAATTTGAAGCTTTTTTTAAATTTTTTTATTTAAAAAAAAAGGGTTTTTGTATCACAATATGACAATCTTCTACAAAAAATTTATCTTTTGATATTCGTATATTTGTTTAATGTCTACATTTTAGCAACAAATCAAAAAATCATAGTTAAAAAAAAATTGTACTGGACTTTTTAATGATTTTAATCCTTGACTGTCAGAAAAAGTAACAAAGATATCATAAAATCCGACTTTTCTATAGGTATGAAATCAATTTTTAAAAAAATTTCATGACTTTTCATAAAAATGTCTATTTTGGTCTTTTTTGCATTTCTTTTTCGATTAGACCTTCAGTCCAACCAAAAACACATCTGTGTATGGATTTTTAATTTTTTTTCCTTTGGAAAAAAAATATTACAGAAAATCGTGTCGAAATCCTCTCAACATAGTGTACTTCATGATTCAAAGGATTTTCTTTGAATAAAAGAAAAAAATTGTCATTTGATTATGAATTGAGAGTCAGTTTGATAAATAGCAGTGGATAAAATTAGGCATCTCTCTATATACATAGTTTTATTTGACATCCATATGTAGGTATTCTTTTTTCTTTCTCCTCCACCACTGAAATATCAATCAATACTTCATTCACCCCCCCCCCCCCCCAGTTCATTAATGTTAATTGGCCAACATTAGACTTTTTCATACATTTCCTTTTTCCAATTGTTCGCTAAGTAATATTTTGAAACATGAACTTTAAAGCTCTCTTAAATTTGTCCACTTATCCTTCAAACTGAAAATGTAATTTTTTCGAATTGAGTCATCTCGCCTCCCTACCCTGTCTTCCCTCCATCTCTCGATAATATTATTTGATTACAGCATGCCCTTTGATGTAACATTCGTATACGTATTACATTCCCATCTCGAAGCAATACTCGAATCCGTTCACTCAACCCCAATTTCGAAAAAATCTACTCGCAATCTTTCGCCTTACGTCTGTTACGATAGGAGGAAAAAAAAGTAGGCGTTTAGAAACCCATTTCATAAGGGTTGATAAAATGATAAATAATAAAATCAAAACGATAAACTTCAACGGTAGTATACAAGTTTATACTTACACAGAGAAGCAGGGTATAAGGGCGAATAAAAAAAAAAAACAGCACCGACACAACAAGCTTTCAACTAAAATAGAAGAAAATGACAAAAGGCCATAAAAAAGATTTCGACGATGAGAAAAAGGACGAGCTATACATTTGATAATACTTTAAACGTTCAAGTACCTCTATCCGACTTTATGTAGTGGAAACAATGTATTCAGACATAGTTGTGTATAACTGTGTAGTAAGTATACAAGTATAAAGGTGTCTGCAGTTTGTTTTTTTTTCCTTCGTCGTCTTCTGCTCACCCGAGTTTTTTTTTCGCTTGTGCTCTGTGTTTAAAATGGCACATACGAAATTCAGATCATGTATAAACAGCCTTGCCGGAGATGGACGGAGAGCCGAAGTGACGAGGTTGGTACACGACGAAGAGAAGAACGAGGAGGAAAAAAGCTATATTCTTGAGTGCTTGTTCGACGTTTTCTCTAAGAGTGCGTTTGTGTTGTTGTTGCTACTGCTACTGCTGCTACTGCTACTGGTTCGCATTCTGTGTCGCTATTGGCTTTCTCTCTATGTTTCTTTCTGGATTCTTCCACTTCGAACGTATAAGAGTGAAATTTCTCCGGTGTAATTCTCCTAGGATAGAAGAGAGGCAAAAAAGACCTATATCGCGAGGTACTCGTACAACGTACTTATTTCTTGTAGGATCACTTGCATAACCTATAGTCGTCGAACGTTATTGTCTGGGTGATTTACTCGCTCACGTACATTGTTGTATATGGAATAGATACAAAATGGCGTGAAATGGCGAATTCATTAAATTACTTACCCGTATCAAAGGTTATCGTACTTTGGAATTCGATTCGGATGTTGATATTTATTTCAAAGTGGTTAATTATTTCCCAGAAGTACCTCGTGCACTGTGTTTGGCGAGGATAAGCGGAGAGACTGAGGTAATCCATTCGACGATTCCGGTCTCGTTCAATACAAAATGTACGTACATTGCCACGATATTAAAATTATACACGATTCGAAATTAGCATTAATACTGCTCGGGATAGGTATGTTATACTGGTATAAATACCAATGCTAAGTATACCTACAAGTAGGTGTATTGTACGTAGGTACTTGGGAAAGTTCACCACGCCACGCAAACACATTCGAGCCCGGATTTGGAAGACTATATTCTTCACGCAATTTTGGTAACTCCTCCTTTTGCGGCGTGTTATCTTGGTAAAGGCATCTCGCGTCCTTCGTCATAACCGAAGAACGAGTTGCTTGTAAATACGCGACTGGGGGTCTTTATCAAATTCCCAATGTATCTATAAAGCTTTATCTCGTAAACACAAATCCACTTCCTGCAAAATATCCCTAATTATCGCCGCCGTATTTACTACTGCATGGCGCACTAGTCGTCGTCCTATGACTATAAGTAAAGATTATCTTACGAGAGAGAGAGAGAGAGGCTCGTGTGAAAATTTCTTTCTATTATGAACTTGTCGCCGCACCGTGTCAGTGGGGAATTCTGAAATACCTTTTTGGAGTGTTGGCGAATTTTTCTGAATAGCCTGTGGTTAGAAAAAATCAATTATTGGTTTTGAAGACGTGATTTTCAAATTTGGGAAAAAAGACGATGACAGATGTGAGCAATACAGGGTGTTCGAAATAACTTTGACCCCTTCAAATACCACGTAGGCAACTTATATCGCACCCATGCAATTATTGTTGTTTTGTAAATAAAGTGAATCTGAAGATTTTTTGTTTGTTTGGGTAATTTTTCATACATGGAGGTTGCATATTTATGTCCTTCTGTTGATGAGACCACATTTGTAACCTGTGTGGGGGGGGGGGGGGGTACTGGGTACGTTGTGTCATGTGTGAGAAATAACCTTGAAATCATCGATATTTTATTTCAATGAGTCTCGTTATTCACATAAATACAATATCTATATAAGCATAATCATGAAATAATAATAAAGAGAAAAAAGGTAACCCAACAAACTCTCTACATATCAAACTGTTTAAAATTGTATACACTAAGTACCCCAGAACGTAGTTTAGTTTGAAATTATATTCTTCGCGAGTTCCGCTACACGAATGAATTTTTCTCTAATGGCCGATCTATTTTCTTTTTCGTGCATTTGGCAGCGTCAAGCTTTTCCTACTTTCTTTCGGATTGCTGCGAGAAATTATTAAATTTTAATTTCCCATTCGAAAATGAGGAAAACGTGATTTTTGGTTGAGATATTTTATCACGTAAAATGTAGCTTATATTCGAGGTGTAATTTTCTCCGGTTGTTTGGTTTATGAATAAGAAATCGGTAGAGTAATCGAAGTGTAGGTCGTAATACGTGTATAATTCGATATGCACTTGATCTAGAATACATTATTCATGAGTTGAAGCTTAGACTTGATTAAGAATGCAGTTTCCAGTTCCAATTAATTATCGGATATTGGAATATGGCGTATGAAAAAATCAACTGGATGATTTGCTAATTAGTTTTTTTAGACTTGGAAACGCTGACAATTTTTAAGAACTTGCAAATGTTGTGACAATCAAACAATTTTTGAAAATTTTCAAAGTTTTACGCTTCGGTGCAGTTTTACAGAATCGTTATTGAAAAATTCAAGATTTTATAAAAATACAACTTTATGAAATTTAATACCTAGTTTTGAAAAATTTGACAGTTTTAAAAAATTCAACAATTCTGGAAAACCCAACAATTTTGGAAAATTCAACAACTTTGGAACATTCGACAATTATGAAAAATTCAACAGTTTTAGAAAATTTGATAATTTTGGAAAATTCAAAAATTTGAAAAATTCAACAAGTAAAAAAATGTTTACAACTTTGGAAAATTTTACAATTTTAAAAATTTTTTATAATTTTAGAAAGTCAAACAATTTTGTAAAATTCAACAAATTCAACTACTTTGGAAAAATGAAAATTTCTAAAAATTCTGGCAATTTCAGGAAGTTTTACAACATGAAGAAAATTTACAATATTGCAGAATCTGACAACATTGCAGAATGTAACAATTTTGAAAATTTTTGAATTTTTCTTAAGTCAAAATTTTAGAAAATTTGACAATTTCAAAAAATTTGACAATTTCAGAAAATTTACCAATTTTAGAAAATTTGACAATTTTAGAAAATTTGACAATTTTCTAAAATTTGACAATTTTAGAAAATTTAACAATTTTAGAAAATTTGACAATTTTAGAAAATTTGACAATTTTAGAAAATTTGACAATTTTAGAAAATTTGTCAATTTTAGAAAATTTGTCAATTTTAGAAAATTTGTCAATTTTAGAAAATTTGTCAATTTTAGAAAATTTGTCAATTTTAGAAAATTTGTCAATTTTAGAAAATTTAACAATTTTAGAAAATTTGACAATTTGTGAAAATTTAATAAATTGTTCTTGTGAAATAATTTGATAATTCCAGAAAATTTACATTGATAAAAATTGGCAATATTGCAGAATTTTACAACATTGCAAAATTTCATGATTTTTAAAATTTCATCATTATGGAAAATTTGACAATTTTTGAAAAATTTTCCATAAAAAAATTACCAAAATATTTACCTACATATGTGAATTTTTGGAAATTTTCAAGAATTTGGCAATTTAAGTGATTTGATGATACTGCAGAATGTGATAATTTTTCAGAATTGAATCACCTTGGAAAATTGGAAAATCTTGATAGTTTTTTTTGTAGAATTTTATGTTATGGAAAATTTGTCAAATTACGGATTGCTCTAAAAAATGTAAAATGTGAAAAAAAGTCGAACAATTTTGAAAAATTTGATTATTTTGAAATAATTCATTTTGAATAATTCGACAATTTTGAAAAATGTTGGAAATTTTAGGGAATTTAACGTTTTGAAAAATTTATCAAGTTTGCAGAGTTTGGCATGATTTTCAAAAATTAGAAAAATTTGGAAATTGTATCATCAGAATTGCTTC
This sequence comes from Pseudococcus longispinus, assembly GCA_900064475.1. NCBI lineage: Eukaryota > Metazoa > Arthropoda > Insecta > Hemiptera > Pseudococcidae > Pseudococcus > Pseudococcus longispinus. Next base: position 11,348 of record FIZU01033037.1, read on the forward strand.
AACGTAGATATTTTGTCTCGAAATTTTCTTTGCTAGAAATTTTTTACCATTCCCTCATTTTTCAATAAAACTTAGAAAAAATCACTTTTTGTCATTTTAAAATTTTTTGTAAAAAAATATTTATTGTTGAAGAAATTGTATTAGACGTTGATAACGTTTGTTTAAAAAACCATGAGCAGAGATCGTTCCGTATGGCCCCCTCACCATTTATCAAAAATGAAAAAAAGCACTTGTATGAGTAAAAATATACCTACGTATATTTCACAACTTTTCTAATTAATGAAAATCACAAAATTTTGAGCCCAATCGAGATAGCATAATCATTGAGGGGAGGGGAAATGTTTTCCATATAGTTTTAAAATTCACACGATTTTTATCCTACCCTCCTATTAGCTACCGAAAAAAAAATACATCGAACTTTCCATCTCCACACACAATAATAAGCTGATACATTATTTACGGCGAACAGCGTATGCAATTTTATTAACACCTTATATGATAAACCAAATTACTCGTATGTATGCGGGAATGTATTTACGGCAAACTGATTATGCAATTTTATTAACACGTATCTAAAAATCATATAAATTCGCTTTGAAATCGCGATTGCTTATAATCAGCCAAATACATGTTACTTTCAAATGCTCAGCAAAGGATCCTGCTTGTATTAACTACACGATAATTAGGAGAAGAAGGAAGAACGATACAGGAATGACGTAATTAAAGAAGATCTTATATCGAACTGCCTACATTAGCTGCATGTACCTGTAATACCGATTTACTTCGTCAATTTTGGAACACTGCGCGAAGCCCGAATACGTGCTCAAGACAAGACGAGGAAAGAGGTTAGATTCAGTTGGCTCGGGCCGCGTATGAGATCGTGTCATCTTGCCGGCAAAGTGAACTGTATTCGCTTTATTTCGCGACGTTATAGCATTCGTATAGCGAATAAAAATACACTCATTATCAGGCAAATTATACTTTAATAATGGCAAACGAAACACGTGCAATATATGCCTGGCGAAAAGGGAAACGCGAGCGAGCGAACGAACGCGTACACACGTGCCAGAAATATTAATAGCACCTTTAACATTTATTACCGCCGATGAGAACGGTTTCCTAGTATGAGCTTTGGAATCGAGGCAAATGAATTTTTTATTCGTTTGGTGGGCGATACGTTTACATGTACGATTTCTAAGAAGTGGAATACCCAAGTCGCCGGCCAAAAGACGATTGTGTTTGTTTTTCGAGCATTCAATGAAGTCGATTGCCATAGAAGAATGTCGCTGGTTATTAAATAATGGAAATTTTCTTTCAAAACTTCATTCGCCAAATAAAAAACTACAAGATGTAATAATTAATTCGAGCACCTCGATGATCGAAAGCGAAGCTCGACTGTATAAAAAGACTCGCGTATTAAAGCAACAAGAAATCGAATGGTTGTTGAAATTCTGACTATAGACACCCTTCTTGTCGTATACGCGACATGCAGTACGACGAAGGGGTGCGAGAGGAATAGAATTAAAGTATCTAAAATGTGATATAGCAGAAATCCGACGCGACGAGCGAAAATCATGTTTATACTGGTACTTTTTAATGCCTCGCGAAGTTACTTTGAATTTTCGCCCTGCATCATAGTTCTTATATAGATGGTGGAAAAATTTGCATTGCAAAATTTTTTCATTCGTTTGCCAGCATTGAGAACACACCGTGTTTACCATTTTTTAAATGAATAATGTATGTAGTTTTCATGTGTGCGCTGAATTTTCATCTTTGCATCGTCTGGAGCTCTCCCTATGTACATGTATTAAACATTGATTAAAATCTATAAGTCGGAAGGCGCGTCGTCGTTGTGTCGATATGCTTTGCTTATGTTTCCCCCTCCACTACCCTTCTTCTATTCCCATAAAAAAGGGCAACTTTGTTTACCTATACTTTTTCTACGCTAAAGTGTATTTTCGTCGGCGTCGTCGAAATTTCTTCATTACTTATGCAACATATCGACGCTTTATTAATTATAAAGCTCGCTCGAATAATTTCGAATATACGTCGAATCGATATGCTAGCGAAAAAAATGAAAAAACCGATGAAATATCTTACTTAGGGTAGAAAATATGAAAATTTTTGAAGCAGCGAAATGCATGAAAATTGTATTCGCTAATCACGAAGAACCAACTGTCAGACGAAACGTACTCGTTACACGGATAGGTTCGGATAAAAGAAACATATTTATTAAATGCAAATTTCAGCCATTCGTGGTAATTTCGCAGCGGCGTGAAAACGTTAGTTTTATATTGAAAAATAATACACAAAGGGGATTTTTCAAAAAGCAGTTTCTAACGTCGAAGCTGCGTCGCGGTTTCGTAAACAGAAACGGAGCTCGAGGAGAGGAAAAAAATGCAATTCGAGAACCCATTTGGGAAGCTATATACAGCAACTGTTATAAAAACGTTTTTATCTAGTTTTATATACGATACGAAGAAAGGGGGGGGGGGCTGAGAAAACACCGGCGATGTAACGTTTGCCGCAACGGCCTGGCGCAGTGGTAACTTCGCAAAGCTATATGATTTCTATACTCGAAGCGAATTTTTATGTATGTAGGATGGTGGCGAAGGGGGTTGGTTGGAATGGCTGGTACGATACAGACGAGAAAATACCAAGGTTCGGCTTCGTTTTCTCGAGTAATTAACGAGCTGATTTTCCGCTTTGCAGATCGTTAAAAATTTCCTAATTAGTGAGATTTGGACGGAAACACGTTAGGACAAATGCGTGGGAACAGCGACGAGCGCCCACAGCGATGTGGATAGAAATTGAAAGAAAGGCGATACCTTAAGATGGTATTTTTTCACCATTTCCGTCCACCGAATTGGTTTTTTAAAAAACGAGGTATTGAATTATTAATGATTTTTCCTGCGCTTAAAAAGTGGTACAAATTGTGTAACTCGCGTGTGAAACAAATTGCATAATCGGTGGCCGAGTGGTGAGTTGGGTTATGCAAATGTATGCGCATTGAGGTCGTGTAATTTTCATCATTGTATTTGAAAAAAAAGAGAGAAAATAAGTAATTTTAAATTTCGAAACCAAGTAATTTCTCCTGTGAGCGAGAGGTATGCAGTATGTTGCACAAGCGTGTGTGAAGAAACGTAGAAGCAATTTTAAGAGGGGCAGGTCACGATACGTATGCATAATTTAGTCGTACGATTGGCATATTGACCAATTCACCTCATTACAGTGCTGGTATGAGTGAAAAATATGTAATGAATTGAGAATAATCGTACATATAATGCGATCACCAGTCTTTCCAAATTTTGCGCCTAACCTGTCATACATTTTTGATGGGTGGGGAGGGGGGAGTGTCAATATATGATTCCAGGGAAGTTTTGCGTAGTTGAAGCTCTATTTTTTGGCGTATTACGTTGTGAATTCTCCCTCCCCCTCCCAGGGAAATTGTAAAATTATTCGAAGATTTAATTTTTGTAGCTGTGTAAATTTTTAGGCATCGAGCACATAAGAGTAACCGTCTTTCTCATAGTATTTTTATTCAGGACTCTCTGGTCAAGTTTTTTTTGCCTTTACTATTTTTTGAAGTTGAATTTTTCATTCTCTCTCCCAAACTCCAACACCAGAGACGAAACTTGATCAAAATTCAGGGGGGGTTGAAGGATAAATTTGCCGACTAATATATTTTTTTAATGAGAAATT